>JAOSBP010015778.1:0-10718 GCA_027563825.1 Erythroxylum mucronatum | reverse complement strand
AAGCAACAAAATTTGCTAAATTTACATAGAACTTTAGATAGTACCATAGTTCATAATTCATATTAATAATTAATTTTTGTTAATTAAACACATAATATTAAATTAAATTATTCATACTTCTTATTAAAATATTTTAAATAATTTAATAATATATATTTAGTTAATAGTAAATCAGATTAAGAAAAAAACAAAAACCAAATTTTATAATTTTCATAATTTTTGAAAATAGAAAGAAACCAAAACTAAAAATAAAAATAAAAAACAAATAAACTCAAATAAACATTTTTTAAACAAAAAACTAAAAATAAAAATAAAAATAAAACACGTTCTAAATTTTTCTTTTGATTAAAACTATACTAAAGATTATTAATTAATTCTTTAAATTCAACATAGTTTGCAATGGTTTAACTTAAAAAGGTGCTACTAATGTAAAGTACAATATAACATAAAAAATATCTTGTTATTAAAAATATAAAAAAAACTTAGAATTATACAAATCACAATACGCAAAAGTAGAAACTAGAAAGTAACAGATGCAAAAGTTAAAAGTGTGTCTAGCCAATCATTTGTTTATTGAAGAGAAGGATAAAGAAAATAAGATTCCTAGTCATCGTCATTATAACTTTGCGTTTTTTATTCCCAATACTTTATGTTTTTTTCTCCTTGATCACATGCCTTAAGTAGAACTGGAAATATCGAAATAGACACAACGCAAAAGTTGATATTCAGAACCAGAAACATACTCAAGACTTCCACCCAGAAAAGAATGAAAGGCTACAAAAGTCCGAAAGAATGAACCTGCAAATTTCCAAGAGAAGCACAAGAAAAATGAAACATAAACTTATTAAGAGAGATAGAAAGAGAGATGAAAAAAGACTTGCTAAGAATTTTAGCCGATGAGGAGTCAAGTGAACAGTGGTAGAGAGCGGCGTTCTGTCTTTTTAATTCTCAAAGTTTTAAATCTTTTAGTTTTTAAATGAAAACTCTTTTTTAAATGAACCAGCCGGTTCATTTTTTTTCACCGGTTTAACAGTTTTTACCGGTTCTACCGTAAAATAAACGGATCAATCACTCACAAAAAATAAGAGCTAAATCGGACCGTTTTATGCTCCGATTTACCAATTTTTCGGTCTAATCGACCGGTTCGATTCAATTTTTAAAACTTTGAATAATATGATAATCTAATAATAGTCGAATATTACATATAATATGTAAAATTGTGCAGTATGTTATGATAAGTTGTGAGGTTGCATCGTATAACAAGAAAGAAAATGTTCGTATTACATGTTACATTAGTGGACTAGAGTTACTGCGTTCTTTTTAGTTTTTACCCAACATCTCTCTTACCTAATTACTTTATTTTCGCCTTTTGCATCCTTTCGAGGAGACTAATAAGAAAAGACTTTACAAGGGTAGTTCGGGTTCGTAGAACCTCTTTAATGTCTCCAATATATTAACACTGGAACAAAAAAAAAAGAAGTATTCATGGGAAAACGTGTGGTTTGCTCACGTACACGCAGGAGATACATACATTATATATTCCAATCACGGGTTTTGGCAGATCGATCATCAATCTGACACATGGGTGGCAGCGGAATGGCCGTGTATGCATGCAGAGTATCCTATAGCAATAAACAGAGAAAAAAAATGTAAATGCAGTGTACTGAAGTGACCAGACACTGCTCAAGAAAACAAAACGCTTACACAGACACCGATATGGAAAAACGTCCATACCTTCAACCAATTATAGTGTCTTATTGTGTTCAGTGAATTTCAACCATTTATTTATGCGGGTCCCACATTTATTTATGTAGGACCCACATAAATGAATGGCTGAGATTCACTGGACACAATAAGACACCATAAAATTGGACAGAGGAATTGGACTCATGAAACTGTTTCCTATTTTTATCTAATAAACACTATAAATATTAGTCACTCCCTAGTATTTATTAAACATGAAAATATTAAATAATTTATTAGTAAAGATTAACTATTTAAATGAATACTTCTAGTCACTTTATAAATAATTAATCTAAATTTAATTATGATTAGTGGACTCTAGATTCTGCCCATATCAAAAAATCTAATATAGTATCAGAGACAAATTTAGTCTTGATTAATAATTTCTCGATTATTCGTTTAAATTTCAGTCTCAGTTGCATTTGACGGAGAGTATTAGAATATCTTATATTGGCTAAATATAAAAATATTAAAAGGTTTATAAATAGAAAGGGTCAACTGTTCAAATGATTAGTTATAATCAATTTGACAATGATTAACTCAAATCTAATTATTGTTAGTAGACTAAGTCTTTCCATATCAAAAAAATCTAATAATATATGTGTACGGAACTTGAGAGACCAAAGTTAGATTGAATGTACATGTGATTCTGTAGTGACACTATAACGTCGATTTGTAAGAACTTAGTACCGTCGAAGAGAAGAACTCTTCCAAGCCTAGTATCTTTCTAACAGTGGCAGAACCCTTTGGCTTCTTTCCTCCAACCGTTGGTTGCTGATCAGACCTGCAAAACATTAATCATACAACCAAGTTAAAAGTGTTAAACGCCTATGGTTTTGAGGTTTTGACACAAAAAAACTAACAAACTCCAAGAAAGTAGGAGAGAAAGGTAAGCTATAGAATCGCCAGGATTGAGAAGACACTTACATTGGTGTCGAAGCAAATGGCCGGACTGTGTTTTTGCCAATGACATTTTCTACATCTCCAACTATGCCTGCATCGACCTGCGAAGCCATGTTTTATTGATCTGTTTCCTCTTCTTTGAGGAGCAAACTTCATCTGGGGTTCTCAAATGTATTTATAGAGGCAAAGGTAAGATACGTGAGACTTGCACAAGTTGCCAATTGGAATAGACAATAGACCAATTACATGCAGAGTTGACAACATGAGCTCGGCCAACTAAAGTTGATTGAGTTTAAGATCAGGTTAAGTTTGTAGTTTGGTCCGAAGTCTTGTCGTAGAAGTCCAAGCTATTAAGATCCTCTAATCAAAATGATGTCATTCAATTTAAGACTAATAAATAGATATCCATATAGTATTAATAGACATGTCACATCATCAAAAATAACATTTTGAATTGAATTGTGAAAATTTTAAAGGCTATTAAAGGCTAGTTCTCAAACAGAAAATTTTAAAAGTTTAGATACTAAATTAAAAAAAATCTTAAAAGGTTATACTTTTTTAGATATGTTGCCCCAAATTTAAAAGATTCAAAAATAAAAAAGATACTATTTTAGTCAATTACAAAAATAGTGTATGTTGCTTTGAATGAATTCAAGTAAATATCAAGCCAATAAAAGAATTATGATTACTGATAAATTAATACTTTAATGTCTATTGTTGAGCAACAACTTAGAAGAATTATAATATATGTCCTCTGTAACATGTCTTAGACCATGTTTTGTAGTTAGTTTGATTAAAAATTAAGTATCAAGTCCATAAATTATTGGGAAATAAATAGAGATGGCAATGAGATCGCATAAGGTGATATGTATGTTAGCCCAATGTTCATTGATAGTTATTTGAACTCAATTTGAAACCTCATAATATTTGATTCATTCGAATTCAACTCTATGGTAAAAATCGACCGAATTAGAGCAAGTTCGCAGCTAAATAGGACTGAAAGAATAGTAATGAACACACAAATTTTACGTGAAAAACCTCAAATTATGGTAAAAATCACGGGCAAGCTAGAAGAATTTTACTACTGAGAAAACTAGAAAATTACAAGGAAAACTAGACCAAAAAATACACAGAATATTTTTATCTCTCTTTCTCTTTCTTTTCTCTCTCACCTCACGTCTCTCTTCTTCTGCTTGCTATCTCTTTGTTCATCTTCTACCTATTTATAGGCAGAAGAATGAAGATATGGTTGGCCAAATTGGCCAACCATTCTTTGTTATCTTATTAGGCATGTTAGGTACCAAATTTCGGTGCCTTGGTACCTAACATGCCAACCAAGTTTGACAATTTTCTCACTTGAAGATTTGATTGAGAGTCAATCAGATCTTCACACTATTCTTTCTACCTTGTCGCTTCATGTTGCTTATGTCTCTAGCAGGCCACATGAGGATTGACACCACATAAACTTGTCACCATTAATTGCTTTTGTCATAAATCTGCCAAGTTATCCATTGTTTGAATTTTCTGCATGTCCACTGTTCCTTCCTCCACTTTCTCACGAATGAAGTGATATTGAACTCGGATATGTTTTGCCTTTGAATGAAATGCTAGATTCTTTGCAAGATGTAGAGCACTCTGACTATCATAGTATATAGTAATATTCTCTTGTTTATTTCTAAGTTCTTTTAACAATATCTTCAACCACACTGCTTCTTTACTAGCTTATATAGGTACTACATATTTTGCTTCTATTGTTGACGTAGCCACGACTAACTGCAGTTTTGAAGCCCAACTTACAGCTCCTTTAGATAGTGTAAACACATATCCTATAATGAATTTACTTTTATCAAGATCACCTGCATAATCAGCATCAATATATCTTTTAACAGTAAAATCTGATCCTCCATAACATAATGCAACATCTGAGGTTTCTTTGATATATCTGAGAATCCTCTTAACATTTTTCCACTGGACTCGACCAAGATTTCCCATGTATCTACTAACTACTCCCACCACATGTGCAATATCTGGTCTCGTACAAATCATAACGAACATTAAGCTTCCCACTACTAATGCATACGGTACTCGAGACAACTTCATCATCTCTTCTTCATTGCTAGGACTCATACTTTAGTATAACTTGAAATTAACAAGAAGAGAGGTATAAATTGACTTACAATTTTATATGTTGAATCACCGCAAGATCTTTTTCAAATAATTCTTCTAAGAAAGCCAAATCTTCCTATTATTTCTATACGATCATTATTGGGGTCTGCTACCAACATGTTTACATACAACAGCAAGACTATAAAATCATCTTTTTCAAACCTTTTGAAATATGCAGAAGGGCTTGCATTCAGTTTTTTGTATCCAAGGCTCATGATGAAGGAATCAAATCTCTTATACCAACACCTCAGCGCCTGCTTTAAATCATATAGAGATTTGTTCAACCTGCAAACCAAGTTCTCTTTCCCTTTTTCTTCAAAACCTTCTAGGTGGAGCATATTGGAACATATAAATTTCTTCTTCGAGATCTCCATGAAGAAATGCAGTTTTCACATCTAACTGCTCAAGATACAAGTCAAATATAGCACACATTGTCAAAACTACTCGAACTGTAGTGAGTCAAATTGCAGGAGAAAATATTTTATTACAATCAATACCTTCTTTCTGAGCATATTCTTTTACCACCAATATAGCACGATATCACTCTACTTGATTGTCACCACTCCGCTTAATCTTATAAACTCATTTATTTCCAATAAGATTTCTTCCTTGTGATAGTGATACCAGCTCCCATGTCTGATTTTTATGTAGAGCTTCAATTTTTTCTTGAATTGCTGCCATCCACTGAGATGCATCTGAACTATTCATTGCTTCTTGAAGAGTTGATGGCTCTCCGTCCTCAATTAAAAGACAGTATGTAATATTGATCTCTATAATATAATCTGAGTGCCAGATCGGTGCTCTTCTCACGCAAGTTGGTCTCTAAGTATCTGGAATATTATATTCAACTGATTCTTGCTCCTCGTGGTCTGGTACAGCTTCAGAGGAATCATTTTAATCAACTTCCCTATCCATTTGTACTGTTATAGTTTCTGGATTTTCTTGTATTGTACCAACATTTTCTGCTTTCACTTAATCATTATCTTCCATGAAGATAACATCTCTGCTGATAACAATCTTGTGGGCAGTGGAATCTCACAGATAATACCGCTTCATACCTTCAATATACCCTAAGAAAATGCATCTTCTAAATTTTGAATCTTTGTAGTTTCTTAGGCATTGAACATCACACAGGCAGGACTTTCAAAGATATAGAGGTTGGAATAATCCACTGGTTTACCAGTCCACATCTTCATCGGTTCAACTCAATTGTAGTTAATGGAGCTCGATTCACCACATAACAGGCAGTATTGACTTCTTATCTAAGCTTGTTGTTCTCAATATCACTCTTATTTTTTCTAAAAAAGTTCTATTCATTCGCTCTGCTACTCTATTTTGTTGAGGAATGTATGCCATCATGAACTGCCTTTTGATGCCTTCTTGCTTGCAGAATTAATTAAATTCTTTACCAATATATTCACCTCCATTATCTGAGCGCAAATACTTGATTTTCTTACCAGATTCGAATTCCACCCGCGCTTTGTAAAATTTGAAAGTTGGAACACATCTGCCTTCCTCTTGATAGGAAATACCTAATATCTCCTCGAATAATCATCAATAAATGAGACAAAGGAAGTTGCTTCTCCTAGGGACATAACTGGTACTTGCCATACATCAGAGTGAATCAATTATGAAATTTCTTCGCTTATGAGCTTTGATGTGTTGAACTTCAATTGATGTTGCTTACTCATAATACAATGCTCACAGAAGGATAGTGATACCTTTGTGAGACCTAGAAGTAGATTCCTCTCTGCAAGTATCTTCATTCCTTGTTCTGACACATGTCCAAGCTTTTTATGTTACGTCATTGCAGATTTATCATCTAGACTAGTCACTGCAACAGATGCCTCTCCTTCCTACAAAGTTACTCCCTTTAGCATGTACAAATTTGCAACAATCTTCTCTGCTTTCATAAACACCAGCACTCCTTTAATCACGTTCATAATCTTGTTTTAAATCTCAAATCTGATACCAAGATCATCCAGTTGTCCTACAGTTATCAAATTCTTCTTCAGGTCCTCCATATGTCGCGCTTTTTCAATAGTCTGAGTTGTCTCATTATACATCTTTAACTTGATGATGCCTATACCAATGATCTCCAAAGTTTGATCATTACAGCTATACACAAATCCCTTAGAGACAGATTCATACTAATGGAACCATCCTCTTCGAGAGGCCATATGAAAAGTAGCTGCTGAATTGAGAAGCCATACATCAACAAATCTTCTCTTAGCTCCAATAGTCGTTACTGCTTCACAGACCATTGCACCTCCATCATTTGGAGTATTTGCTGCATTTCCTTGAAGAATAAAATCTTTCTTATTCAGATTTCAACAATCCTTCTTCAGGTGCCCTTTCTTGCCATAATTGTAGCATTTGAAATTCTTCTTACTCCTGGATTTTGATCTATCATGACTATGACTCCCACTTAGGTCACGATTCATTGATTTTCCTCTCGTCACAACCAAGGTCTCCGCTTATTGCAAATTTGTCAGCCTGTCTCTCTTACTTTTGCGCCGATTCTCTTCTTCTAGAATAGCAGCTGCAATATTGTCAAATACTAGAGTGTCTGTGTTGTTTGTTAAATTGATGACGAGTTGATCATACGAATCTGGTAAACTTTGGAGTAAAAGTTTCACACGTTCACTTATCTATATTGTGTGTCCCAATAATGTGAGTTGAGAAAATAGAGTATTTAAAGTATTTAAGTCCTTCATCATCGAAGTGGATTCTATCATGCATATAATGTATAGTTTTCTCTTCAAAAAAATTTTGCTGTGGAGTGATTTGGCCTCATACAAATTTGTGAGGTGATCCCATATTTCTTTCGCAGTACCGTACACGTGAATAGTACTATATACTTGAATTACAGTAATTGTACAATTTAATATAGAAATAATTGCATGAACAGTTTTCACCTTTTAAGGTTACTATTCATCAACTTTTACTGTGCTCACCCGAACTCCGAATGGATTACGCCAAAAATTCGTCATAATTTTTTCACCTTGTTCTAATACCACTTGTTGTGAAAATTGATCGGATTAGAGCAGGTTTGCAGCTAAATAGGACTAAAGGAATAATAATAAACACACATATTTTGCGTGAAAAACCCTCAAGTTAGGGTTAAAACTACGGGTAAGGATAGAAGAATTTTACTATTGAGAAAAACTAGAAAATTACAAGAAAAATCGGACCCAAAAATACACAAAAATTTTTTGTCTCTGTTTGCCTTTCTTTTCTCTCTCACCTTACGTCTCTCTTCTTCTGCTTGTTATCTCTTTATTTATCTCCTATCTATTTATAGGCAGAAGTTGGCCAACCATTCTTTGTTATCTTATTAGGCATGTTAGGTACCAAAAACCAAGTTGGACAAATTCAATGTTAATGTAATTGATCAAAATGAAATTATTTGATTTTTTAAAATTTCTAACATATAAAATAAACAATTTCTAGGACTTCCAACGTCCATACCATGGAGAGGCCTCCTGACAACAGTGCAGGACCTAAAAATATCTTTCAGGGTTGGACCACCATAACCTCTTCAATTTTTACACGAACTTGACCGAATTTTTCTTCAAGTTCCCTCGTCGGGTGATTATTCCCACGCAATTTTGATCGATAGTGCATCCACTTGAGGAATATGTTGTTGCTTTACCATCGTGTATGTCACACTCTTGACTACCATTAATGAGCCTAGCTAGGTAGAGATTGAGATATAGGTTATGACAAATCACGAACACAACTCACAAGTCCTTTCTAGGGCCTCCATTAATGTAGAGCTACTTTTGGACTCCATCTGGAGGGAATGTCACCAGAAAGAGACACATGATAACGAACAGCATAACAGGTAGCAGGTGGAACTTTGTGGGATTCCAGAACAGACTAGATGTTCTATATCTGAAACACGAACAAATGCAACGAAAATTACAAATGAATATTGGTATCTAGTCGATATCTTATGTATGGATACATCAAAGAAACGGTCAATAACCATGCCAAATAACGAAGAATCGAATACCATTCACTGACTGATTAAGATAGGTTAATCATATTTGATCGTATAAATAGGCCACCTCACCGATTCGATCAGTGGATAACGTACTTGCTGTAATTATTCTATCCATGCAATTATAAATTTGTTTGTATATTAATAAATAACTCTATCATATGTCAACATATGGCACATTTTATTTGACATTTATATGGAATAATTTTTTTCAAAATTAAGAGACAATATAAATTATTCTCCATAATTTTATTTATAAAATTAAGATGTAACATAAGTTTATTATTTTCTTAGCCAATCTAAAAAAATACAATAACAATAAGATACATTAAAACTTTTCTAAATAAATATACAGTAAAACCTCTATAAATTAATATTGTTGGAATCATGATATTTATTATTTTATAGAGATATTAATTAACAAATAAATTAATATTTATTAATTTAAAGAAAATTTTGTAATTGATTGAAGTTAAATTTTGATTACATCAAAAAGCATTATACCTTAGAAAAATTCATGTTTCATATTAATTGAATAAATCTAAAACATAGATTCATTGTTCATAATATTAATGAAAACTAATAAATAATATTCATTGTTTCTTAATAATTAAGTATTATTCATTGTATTTTTACTAAAAACATTCAATGTACATATGTACGTATGATGGAGATAGAAAATACTTTATAAACAAGATAGAAAATTTCTTGAAACTACACCCAACAATGGCTTCTCATCTAAAAGGTGTCACGAAATTAATAATGACGGATCAAATATGCAAAGAATTATGTGAGTACAAGAGAGATCATTCGACATGCACTCAAAAAGATTTGCAGTTGTGGCTTGAAGAAAAGTTTCATTTGAAAGCTAGAGATGAGCTCCAACTAGACTTAAATTTTAAGAAAAAACAAACAACACTAAAATCATATTTCACTAAATTGTCTTAGTTATATTTGTGTAAGTTTATATAATTATTAATTTATGATATTAATGGAACCCTATATTTACATAAGAGCATTTTGAAAATATATTATCTTATTAACTTATCGAAATTTGTTAAATTTTCAACTAGTCCAAATCAGAACTAAAAAAAAAATTTATCTTAAAGAGTTTATTAATTTATCAAGTATCAATTTAAAGAGGTTCTATTTCCAAGTACATACAACTTGACCTGGAAATTGCAGTCACAAGGCCAGTAATTCAATCAAAATCTGCCCTTTTGAATGTAGGACGTCAGCATCTAGGTCAGGAGGATGTATATATATCAATGATTGATATATATAATACTCTCTTGTATGATTGATATATATAATACATCCACAAGTTGCCCTCCAAGTAAGTCTACCCAACGTTTCCTTCCTCTCATATGCCGAAAATTTCCACCCTTGAAAAACATGGCACCAACTTGCATAAGCTGTGGGTGACTTGTGATTGTGAAAGGTTGTGTGAAAACAAGAAGTTAATATAATCTTCATCCTGTGTTGTATAAGATTGTTTCAAAAGTTCTTGTGCACAGGCTGAAAGTTCACATGGACTATCTAGTTGCAGCTGTAACACTCAAATACTTCCTGGGAGGATACATGGATGTCACCCAAAACAGAACAACAAAACCAAATATCACACTGATATTTATTTTATTTAGAAATTCAAACCCACACATATATATTACATATCGTAAATCTCAGAACAAAAAGCCAAAGAATATTTACAAGCCCAAACAAAGGAAACAAAATACATTCTCAAACTTTATGAACAGACTCCTTTGGCCAGTGCAGTAGACTTGTCCCAGTCTTTAAATTCTTCGCTCTGAACCTACACGGGACAAATCCACCGTGCTAAGCATATAGCTTAGTGAGTAATAACTAATCTAACATATGAAGTAACGATTTATCATACAGA
>JAOSBP010015720.1:0-10721 GCA_027563825.1 Erythroxylum mucronatum | reverse complement strand
GGAATTGCTACAGTATTAAAATAACACAAAATTTTCAGAATTTCTGTAAGGGTGCCTCAGGGTGTTTTGGGTCAGTTTATGGGTCTGGAAAATTTATAAAAGGAAATTTTCCATTTTCTAGATTTATTACATTAGTATTAAATTAAAGTTTAACTATAGGAAAAAGAATTAAGGGGTTCTGAATCTGATTTCGAGTGAATTTCCATAATTCGAACATCACATGAGGGAGATACTTCAAGTTTTCATGTCTCAAGTCTCATATTTAGTGTTTGAGATCGCATTATAGTTACTCGGAAAAGGAATTGAGACATTCTGAAGCCATTTTTGAGTGAATTTTCGTGCAATAAACTTGCCATAAGGGAGCTACATGAGATTCTCGTATCTCGGGTGATCGGTTCAGTGTTTAGTGATGCACGATAGTCGCTTTACTGAGATTTTTCCTCTGCAAAAGTCTTAAATGAATTTTTCAAAAAATGTCTTTAGCACGAGTGTGTGACAATGAGACTGTGCATTCAAAATTTTGCATTTATTGATGTTACATTGTCACATACCATATGCCCATAAAAAATGTAAGGATAACATAAAGATGTATCCCTTGTGTTTGTAGACTTTTTGAGTGCTGATGAGGATGTAGTCACCAAAGTGACCTTTCAAGTTAGTATTTTTTAAATTGTTCTGCTTACATATTGGGGGATGTCTCTGATTTTATGTTTGGTTGTTTTGCCCAAAGGTGTTGGCCTTACATAACATTTTGAGATATGCATAAAGGCATTAGATAGAGGAAAGCTATTGCTCAAATGATCTATTCGCCCAAAGGTGGTAGTATCATAAGAGTTGATAGTTTGTACTCTGAATAGCTTTTATGTGGAAGTATAATTGCATATATTATGTATTCAGCCCAATGGTATTTCATAATATGTGTAATCGGATTTTCAGTAAAAATACTATTCAATGGCTTTAAGTATCGTTGTTATCCTACATATGTGCTGATTGAATCAATGTTATTTTGTAGACACCTTTTCGGTTAACAAATTCAGTATCACTATTGAAACCTTGACCGGTTTCAATACAAAGAAGTGGATGAAGGATGTATTGAATGCTATGGAGATAGCTGAGGTTGATATAGCCATACGGACACATAGGTCATCTCCACTTATATCCATGAGTTGAGAGTTCATAAAGCAACCTATTAAGCTTGGGATCGATTTAACAGATTATGTCTGATGACCATTAAGAGATCGTACCTGACCATCTGCTAAGTGGACTTCTAGACACAGACATAGTGAAGGAGTTTCTTTGTAATGTCTCCCAGAGGTACACAGTCTCACCTAATATCGAGACAAGTGCTTTGATGAAAGATTTATTCTCCATGAGGTATATAGAAGAAAGGGGAGTAATGGAGTACATATCAAGAATGATTTATCTTCACAGTATACTGAAGATGCTAAACATTCCTCTTCCTGATGTCTTCATAATTCACCAAACTCTGAATACACATGCTCCAGAGTTTAGAAATATGTGATGACATATTATTCGTTAGATGAGGAATGGGACTTCAATGCTTTGATTGCCCATTACGTTGCTGAGGAGGAGAAACTCAAGCTTGCTACTCCTACAGCCCTCGAAGAAACTAAAGGAAAGGCAAAGATGAAGCCCACTAAGATCAAAGGTAGAAAGACTAAATCTTCTCCACATACTGATGCTGGTCAATCCAGTGCTGGTAAAGGTCTGCATGACATAAAAAAGCCAGTAGTATAAGGCCTAGAAAGAAAGACTATGACCATCAGGTAACTCCTTGGCTTATTAATTTATGAATCTAATTTTCGATAGTTTCATTAAGTATTTGGTGGCTATATAGTGGAACATCTGATCATAGTGCTTCCACAATGTAGGGGTTCATATCCAAGATAAAGCCAAATAAAGGGAAGGAGAAACTGATGGTTTACAACAATGAAGAAGTAGAAGTAATATTTATGGGGAATGTATGTACTGAACCTTGTAGTAAGGTTCATTTGGGTTTTACATGACACATTTTATATATGATCTTTTGATCAATTTTAGACAAAGAGGGTTAATGTTTTGTATTTAATGCTTCTATTGTACAGTTGTTGTTTAATGCAAAACATAATGGTATAACTTTCTTGTCATATGATTTGTATAGAATGTGTCTTACCCCAAATTAAATATATGCTTCTTTGTATCTTGCTAAACAAGTTATGAAATGAAAAACCCTAATGAATGAGAAGTCATACATGGTGTGACATAAAAGTTTAAGCCATATGTCAAGGTGTGACATAAACGTTTAAGCCATATTTCCAGAGCTATGGTTGAGAGATTGATCAAGGAAAACATTTCTCAATTCTAGATTATGATGATCTGGGAACATGTGCTGACTGTTGTAGGGGTAAGTTGACTAATAAAGATATTAAGGTCAACTCATACTTTTGACTTGTTGAGTCTAATATATAAAGATATCGATAGACCATATATAGCTACATTGTGCAATTCTAAATGTGTTCTGACATTTGTTGATGATTATTCCCATTACAGTTATGTATTCTTGCTTAAAGACTAAAGGTTGAGAATCGATTGGAAAAATTCATCAAGATAGTCATATTTGACCGTGGAGGAGAATATCATGACAAACATCGTATTTCAGGACTTTAAAAGGTCCTTTTGCCAGATATTTGGAATCAATTAGAATAGTGACTTAATTCACTATATCGAGTACTTCTAAGCAAAATGGTGTGTTGCCGAAAGGCATAACTACACCTTAAAGGACTTGCAGAAGTTGATGCAGAACAGGGCTATTCTACCTGATTATCTAGAAATTTGAAAACTCAGCCTTGTACACATTCATGTATGGGCCTGCCCTACTAAGATAGTATAATCCTTATAAAGAATTGCTATTTAGTAAGATATCTCGACCATTTTAAGGCTATAACTTTTACTGAAAAGAAGGAGGGACCAGAATAGTAGAATCACAAACAATTAAGTTTCTAGAATACAATGTCTATGACGATAGTGGGCCCTTTGACTCTTCGGATGATAGTAGAGCGAATACTACAGTTGTTTTGCACCCACTACTCATACAATTAGATCCGGTAGATTTAAGTCTTTGTACAGTGCTTGTACAGGAATAAGAATCTATACATGTACATACAGAGATTTTTGGGAGTACAAGATCTAATACAGTTAAGTAAATCCACTAGAGTGAGACGACCTGCTATCCCATTTGATTACATAGTCTATTAGGTGAACAGGACTATGATATTAGACATGTTTTAAATCCAGTTACTTTTATAGATGCTATTTTGTGGACCCAATGTGGATGTGTGGTGGGATGCAATGAATGATAAGATGCAATCCATAAAGCATAGTAAGGTTTGGGAGCCAGTTGATTTATAGCGGAACTGCAAACTCGTCAGTTGTAAATGAAGGTTAGACCTAAAGGATTTAGGATAAAGTTCAGCGATTTATGGACTCGCTTAGTTGCCTAATGGTTCACTCATGGAGAAAGGTTGACTTTATATTACCTTTTCTCTCGTATCCTAGTAGGATACATTTTGAGTGATTAAGGCAATTGTAGCTCATGATGATATAGAGTTACATCATATGGCTGTCAAAACTGATTTCCTAAGTGAAGACCTTTATAAAAAGGTCTATATAGTACAACCTTAAAGATTTTAGGATCCAAATGGAATTGATATGGTTTGCGCGTTATGCATATCAATATATGGTTTACATCAAATCTTCTGAAAGTGATACCTTATAGTTGATGAGGTTATGACCTCTTTCAGCTTCATAGAAAATAAGGTTAGAAGATGCTTGTACTACGAGGTCAAGAGGAGCAAAATTATCTTCATATTACTACATGTGGATGATATATTGCTCATATCAAATTACTTGACCATGTTGTATAAGGTTAAGCAACTTTTGGTCAAGAACTTTAATATGAAGGACCTTGGCGAAACATCTTTTGTCCTAAGTATTCAGATTTACTGGGATAGATCTCAACACTTATCAGGCCTCTCATAAAGTGCATACATTGAGTATGTGTTACAAATGTTTAATACGGTTAACAATAAACCTGTTGTAGTACCTATCTCTCAGAGTAAGAGATAATCTTTGGCACAGTATTCAAAGAATGAAGTAAAGAGAGAGGTTATGAGGAATGTTCCGCATGCTAGTACGGTTGATAGCCTGATGTATGCTTGGCTATGTGATAGGCGGGACATTGCATTTACTATTTGACTGTTTGGTCAATATCTGGTTAACCTAGGAGTAGATCATTGGAATGCAGTCTAGTGAGTGTTGAGATAATTAAAGCGAATCAAGGATTATATGTTGACAAATAGAACAATCAACATATTAAACCTCGTAGGGAATTCATATTTAGATTTAGCTATGTGTCTAGATGATCAAAGTTCATTTAAGGTTACATGTTTTAAGTTTGTAGATGGTACAATGTAACACCCCACTCCCGCGTGACCCGAACCCGACATCATTGGTGATATCCGAGTCCGTGCCCCGCGAGGGTGACGTGCTACATCAGTCAGTCGAAAACTCTGTATCAATATTTTTTTCTGGGTTCATTACACTCAATTGCATGGAAGATAATTTGAGCCCACGTTAAAAGAAAGCATTTTCAGTTATTACAATCATTTAACAATACTTTACAAAAGTCATTTAATGAACAAAAAGCCATAACCAAATTGGGCTCATTATAAATACAAAGCATACTTTTACAGAGATTTCAGAATACAATTATGAGATACTAATGTAGACGCGAACTGATCCCGACCTCTATCTTTCATTTGCGTACCGTAGACATACTCCCGTGTCGAACGGGGTACTTTTCAAAGCCTAAAAAATAGATGGAAATTTTGGGTAAGTTTTGTGAACTTAGTAAGGAACCATCATCGATGGTTCGCCCAATTCATGCATCATACAAGCACATTACAGTAATAGCACAGTCAGAAATACCATCTCAATCAATAGATATAAGCATATCACAGTTTTATAAGCCATTCATGTCTTTTCCTATTTACAGTATTCAGTCAAATATGTATGCAATGCACATGTGACACTTTCTCATTTTATTACAGTGTTGTGACCGAGCGCATAAACAGTGAACAGTGTACAGTAGATTCGTCTAGGGAGTGTCTATCTCCCTTCGAGCTCAAGGCTCGTTTTCAGTGTCAGTGAGCTACTCCGGTCACAACTGTTACTATCAGTTTAGGCATTGATGTATGCAATGCATATGCACAATTTAACAGTTAGTATCACATATAGCACCATGATTCCATCAATCGCAATTGTGCACATCACAAGTAAGCAGTACCTGTACAATCAAGTCATGTAGCACAATCTCACACAGTAGAAGCAAGCCATTTCACAGATTCAACAGTTAATTAACAGTCAATGTAACACAGTCAAGAAACAGTCTGTCATATTGGTCATAGCCATAGCAAACAATTCACAATTAGCACATCAAGGCACTTCTATGTCATCTCTTCCAATTCATCGGACCATCCGTGTCCGGAATCCAGTCATAAACAACACAGTTCTAATCCCACCATTATTCCCCACAGTAGACATATAATAATTGAAGGAACCACCTAGGTTACTCACCTGTACTTCCGAGCTCATACAAGGAAGTCTCAGTGATATCGGTGAATCGACACTCCAAATGTGCCTCTATAACAGTTACAGTATAAAAAATATTACCAATTGCTCATTTAGAACTAGTTCAGAATGCAAATGTAACAATTAGAAGGTGCATAATGCATGTTTATGATATTTCCGGCCTTAATCCAAAATTTGTCCATCATAAAAATTTCGTCTAAAAATTAGAAATCTATCGGCATTGACAGTGCTCAATTCGGACCTCTATAGGTCCAGAAATAAATAAAACAGTGATTAACGAACCATTACCCGGACACAAGTCAATTTCCCGTCCAAAAATTCCCCATTTCTTATAAAATGAAATTCAATATTCTATGAATCCGATGCCTTAAGAATCAGGTCAATCGGACGTCGGACAGAAAAGTTATTCATAAAAGAAATCAGAAATCTGAAATTAAAACAAAAATCCCATATATATACATTTCTCCTTTTTCCATCTTGTTTTTAACCGAGACTCAAACTTCCATAACTCTTAGCACACAATTAAGAAAATTACAAACCATGTCTCATTGGAAAGATCATGAAACCCTCTACAAGTTTCATGAAGACCATAAAAATCAATTTCACCCCTAAGGGTGTCAAAATTTTAGTCAAAGCTACTGCCCAGTCAATGCCTCTCAAAACAGTACAGTACTTTGTAAATTCAATAAAAATTCACTGTTGACCAATACCAGTATGTATGACATTTTCCAATTAATCCCAATCACTCTCATCCTGTGCTAAATTACTATTTTACCCTTCCTGTCGGGGTGGGATGTTACATAGAATGTCTGCGTTATCTGGATTATGGCACTGACTAGAAGAGTTTGTTCCCAGATAGATTTGCGTTAGAGCAAAAACTAGAAGAGGAGACCACTAGTAGTTAAAATTAATAATGAATTAATTTAGCCATTGACAAAATTTTTATTTCTTTCAATAGGTTATATATGGTATGAATGTAGTTAGAGAGACAAGTTCCATGCGTTATGTTCATGTTGTGGAAGATAGGAAAATTTGTTAATCATCTTCAGAGAGAAGATTATTACTGATCTTAACAGAATTTCATCATCGACAAACTTATTGGAGCATTGATAAATTGTTGTTAGTTTTTAGATATGAAAATAGATAATAAGGCTTAAAGTTGAAAAGAAATAAATGTAAGGCATATATAGCATTACATAGTCTCAAGCATCAGTAAAGGGATATATAGTAATATATATAGCAGTATATATGTAAAGGGATATTAGATGAACATATAAGTAACTGTTGTGATGTAAATCACTACTGCATTGTAACATCCTGTTTCCATACTAAGGGTTAGAATCCTAGATTTCTGTAAATGAGAAATAGCAATGAGAGATTAGGAAATGCACTTCATGCTCATGCATAATATAGTACATATACACGTGAATTTGATTATTGCACATATTGTAACGATTTGTACATGCACTCATTTGATATTTTCTGGGTATAAATGATTGTTATAATGTGATTATGATATAGATAGTGAATATTTTGCCTTAAAAATTAATCTGGTGAATTAAATCATTGATTTAGAATTTTGGTGAAGTTTGAGAATTTTCTAGAATTAAGGGTATTTTTAGACTAGAAAAAATGTCAAGTGGTAAGTCAATTGATCAATGGTAGTAAAAATAAGGCGTAAATGACAATGGAAAATTTTATGGATGACTTTGGGATTTATTGATAAATGTCATTATAAATTGGGAGACAATTGGATTAGACATGAGAAGACAAATGGACTAAGCAATTAAGTGTTGTTTAGCATAAATCATTTAAGTGAAAGGTGTCATGACTTTTTAAAACCCTAGTATTGCCCATTTGAAAGACATCTTCGTTGTCTTTCATTTCTACGAAAAACACTCCCATCTTCTTCTTTGTTCTGTCCATCTACGAAACTCTTACCACCCTCCATCAAGTTGATTTTTGACCTTAATCTTATACTAGCCACTTAAGTATCTTGTTATCTTCTTCTTCTTGCTAAAAGTCCAACCTTTTCCTCCTTAAAATGAGATGATCATGTGGTGTTGAGGAGCTAGGGTTAAGAGTGATTTGAAGATGTTGAAGCATAAATAAGTAGGTCTTAAGCAATACTCTTATTTATTTGTTAAATGAAGCATTTTTTATAATAGTTAACAGTTAAATGATTATAAAATGGTGATCCATATATGCTGAAACGTGAATGAGAAAACCTGGGTATGTTCATCTCTTGCTTTTACATATATGATAATGATCAATAGTTCATAAGTCGTTGTTGTGATGATTTGAGTTATAATGATCGTTAAAGATGGTGTAAAAAGAGTGCAGAAAAATTTGATAAGTAAATGGGTGTACGTACTCTGTTTTCACTGTTGATATGCGTGGATCACTTTGGGTGTTTTAGAGATGAACTAAGATGAGTATAGAGTTAAGAAAAAAAGGAGTAATGTGATGTTGTGATATGGGAAGAATTAAAATGATAAGTTAGAGATGAAATGAAGGTGCTGATGAAGATGAAGAAATGTAGAAAATATGTTGAATATGCGTATATGAATTGTTCTGTTTTTTATGTTTATGATCAGTTATAGATTTTGATTTGCATTTGAATGAGTTGAGTTGAAATGGAAGTAAAAATGAAGATGAAATAGTGAAGACATAAGTTAGAAATGGTGGATTAAGCAAAAGAGAGGAAGAAGTGATGAAAAATGTTGTTTCGTAAAAATTTGGAGAAGAATGTCCACGATCGTGATAGAGAAGGAGCCTCAAAGGAGCCGCACGATCGTGCAGACAAAGAGGAAAAATGAGGCAATGAATGATCGTTAAGGAACCTTAAAGGAGTTGTACGATCTTGACAGAAGAGAGAAATCAGGCAATGCATGATCGTGCACAAGCATGATTGCGACAGAGAGAAGGTATTCGAAAAACTAGAATTGCACGATCGTGACAGTGAGAGTGCAGAGATATATGACAGTTTTGAACATCCTTCACCTTTTTAGGATGAAAATGATGGAAGTGTGCTGGAAATTGTTAAATGGAGTGTTTTCACTTATCATGCATCTATATTTTGGCCATATCTTGATATATAGATATCCAAATTGAATTATTTTTTATTTAGATTAAATTAAAGACATAAGGATACAAATTTCATGAAGGAATAGAATTTTAATTCTATCTCTAAAAGTTTCAAAATTTGGCTCGAAGTTGAGTACTGAGTGTTATTGCAATGAGAGAACAGTTTAAAGTATTTTTGTGTATAACTTGTATAATACTTAACCGAATTGTATGAAATTTAGTTCATTAGAAACTTAAGCATTACAGAAACATTTTTTTAGAATAAAGTATTGCCTAAATACTTCACTTTCCTTGTCTTAATGACCATGCAAAATTGACCCAAAAATCTGAGAAAAGCTAGAATGATCGATTGATGATGTTATAACTTAGTAAATGAATTGTTGATATCAAAGTACCAAAGGCATGAGTATAATGGGAAGGAAGTTGTTCACATGATAGTAGTTGTGATTCAAAAAAGATGAGCAATATGTATTAAGTAAAAGTGAATGAGAATTTGATATTTTGAGAGCATATACTGCTAGAAAAGAAATGACAAGTAATTGAATTATGATATTAGAATAACCAAGTGTTCATAAGGTGTAAACCTAAGAATAAGTTAGACACATACAAATGATAAGGTTTGACTGATCAAGAGATATGATTAAGGAAATATACCTGGAATAGTCAAATTGAGTATGCATTATACATGATACATATAAATATGTGTACAATTGAAAGTTTATGTAATTGTGCAATCAATAATGTGTGTGCAATTTGTGTATTGCATAATATTGATATACAGGATAAAATGTTCGCATCCAGATGTTTCTGGATCATGGAACCTAATGCTAATCTGGAGTGTATTGTGAGTCGACCTAGATGGTCTTACTTTAAATGAATTATTATGTGAATGTGATTGTGTTGATTTCAGACACTGAATGCTCGAGGTGTTTGATGCATGAAATACATATTGGAAGTGCTTATTGAATATAAATTTGACGGAATAAGTGATTATTCAACATTTTTGTTTAATGCCAGACTTAGGTCCAATGACATGTGAAATGAATGTGTAAAGTGAAATAAAGTGACTAATTGATCTTATGTGATTTGATGCATTTTATTACATGAATGCATGACAACATAAAGCTGTTGTGACCGGAGTAGCTACCGAAAAAGAGCTTAAAGCTCATAAAGTGAAAAAAGAGCTTAAAACTCATAATGTGATTAAGAGCCAAAGGCTCACTATGTATAATGAGCCCGATATCCGCAACGAATACATGACAGTTATCAATGAGCTTAGTATCTACAATAGATATAGGACAGTTATAGGCACTCGGTCACAATAATAACAATTGAAAGTGAGTCTCATGAGTACTACATATGCATCTAATATGTATGATTTAAATAGTTGAAATAAATAGTTTGAATGATTTCTGAATGTGATATATGATTTAAGTGAATATGAAATGCATGTGACTCAACATATTGAATTGATGAAGTGATGTGAATTATGTGATTATATGAATTGACGTGTTATGTGATTGAGTGAGCCATCGAGGATGGTCTACTCATTGAGTTCGCAAATAATTAAGCACATTTTTATCCAAGCACATTAGGCCATTACTCATCAATCTAAGAAACAATTCAAGTTTACTCTAAGTAAACATGAAAGCTGCTTTCCAATGCATATCATTACGAATCCTTAAATCCTAAGCCGAGTTCACTTAAACACCTAATGTGCATGACTTTCAAGTCACATTTTCAAGACTTTATCATAATAATTCATGCTGTTGGCTCCCGTTTTCGAAATCCAACTACTCATACAAATTCCATCAAACTGATAGCGATGGATACCTTAGACTAATCCGAAATCGGTATAATTTTTTTTTAAATCTTATTCATCTTAAATCCATTTTCATACTAATCTAGTCTCATGCTCCTTATTCAAACTCAGTCACATTCGAATTTCGGGTAAATCGGAGGTCAATTGCAAAAGTTATAAGCGA
>JAOSBP010015709.1:0-10722 GCA_027563825.1 Erythroxylum mucronatum | reverse complement strand
AAACTGGCATCCGAATAACCCTGAACTCTTAGCTCAGCTCCTCCATAGACCAGAAAAATATCTTTAGTCCTTCTCAAGTACTTCAAGATGTTTTTCACAACCATCCAGTGGCCCTTATCGGGATTAGGTTGATGTCTACTTGTTATGCTCAAAGTATAAGCAACATCTGGTCTAGTACATAGCATCGCATGCATGATTGATCCAACTACCGGAGCATATAGAATACAATACATTTTATCTCTCTCCTTTTGTGTCTTTGGATATATACTCTGTGAGAGAGAAATCCCATACGATATGGGTAAGAATCCCCTTTTGGAATTCTCTATGCTAAACCTCTTTAACACTTTATCTACACACGTGGATTGAGATAATCTAAGCAACCTTTTTGATCTATCTCGATAGATCTTTATACCTAGTATATTAGCTGCTTCTCCCATATCCTTCATGAAAAAGTTCTTAGATAACCATATTTTAATAGACAGGAGCATTGAAATTTCATTTCCAATAAGTAATATGTCATCCACATAAAGCACTAAGAAAACTACTGCACTCCCACTTACCTTCTTGTAAACACAAGGTTCATCCATATTTTTGATAAAATCAAACTAATTGATTGTTTCATCAAAACAGATGTTCCAACTCCGTGACGCTTACTTAAGTCCATAAATGGACTTTTGCAACTTGCATACTTGATCAGGAAATTCTTTAGATTCAAAACCCTCAGATTGTGTCATATACACATCCTCTTGCAAATTACCATTGAGAAATGTTGTTTTGACATCCATTTGCCAAATTTCATAATCATGGTATGCTACTATAGCCAATAAAAACCTTATAAATTTAAGCATTGTTACTGACAAAAAAGTTTCATCAAAATCAACTCCTTATTTTTGTCTATAACCTTTCGCCACCAACCTTGCTTTGTATGTATGTACATTTCCATCCATGCCTGTTTTTCTTTTAAAAATCCATTTGTACCCAATAGGTACTATACCTTCAGGTGCATTCACCAAAGTCCATACTTGCTTAGTATACATGGATTCCATTTTGGATTTCATTACTTCTTGCCATTTTAAAGAATCAATGTCTGATATTGCTTTTTTAAAAGTACTAGGCTCCTCATCTATGAGTGATACATTATCCTTTCCATGCTCTATATGTAGATCTAATCTAGTGGGAGGATGATGTATCCTCCTAGTTTGTCGCGGACTATGTGTCTCTTAAACTCTCGGTTATACATCATATATATCAACTTGGGGTTCTTGTTCCATGTCGATGTAAATTTGTGGTTCTTGAACTTCTCTAAGTTCAACCTCACTCCCACTACTTTATTTGAGAATGAATACTCTTTCTAAGAATGTAGCATGTCTTGAGACAAATACCTTTTGTTCAATAAGATGATAGAATTGATAACAGAAACTTTCGTTCGGATACCCCACAAATTTGCATTTATTTGATTTAGCTTGAAGTTTATTAGATATAGCACACCTCACATAAGCTTCGCATTCCCAAATCTTTAAGTGTAATAATCTAGGTCTTTTACCAGTCCATATCTCATATGGTGTCTTATCAACCGATTTAGATAGAACTTTACTTAGAAGATATATTGCAATTCAATTGCGTATCCCCAAAAGGTTATAGGAAGGACTGCATGACTCATCATGGAACGTGCCATATCTAATAGTGTATGATTTCTCCTCTCAGAAACTCCATTATGTTATGGAGTTGCAGGAGGAGACCATTGTGAGAGAATCCCATTTTCTTTTAAGTAACCAGGAAACTCGTGGTCTAAGTATTCACCACCTCGATTTGATCTAAGTGTCTTAATACTTTTGCTAGTTTGTTTCTCTACCTCTAGTCTAAATTCTTTGAACTTTTCAAATGATTTAGATTTTTATTTCATTAAGTACACATAAACATATCTAGAATGGTCATCTGTGAACGTAATGAAATATGAGTATATATCTCTAGCATTTGTAGACATAGGTCCACATACATCTGAATGTATTAATTCTAGTAACTTACTAGCACATTGTCCCTTTCCCTTAAAGGGTAGTTTAGTCATCTTTCCCAATAAACAAGATTCACCAATTTTATATGATTCATAATCAAAAGGACCCAAATATCCTTCTTTATGTAATTTTGTGATTCTAGTTTCATTGATATGACCTAACCTACAATGTCATAAATAAGATGGAGTTTGGTTACTTAATTTTCTTTTCTTACTATTCATATTAAGAATTGGCCTTTCTAGATCTAACTCATACAAACCATTTGTAGGCAATCTAGATCCATAATAAACATCATCTTTATAAAAAGAACAACTGTTATTCTTAATTATAAAGTCAAATCCATTCAAATCCAAAGAAGAAAAAGAAATGATGTTTCTTGTAATAACAGGAACATAATAACAATTATCAAGTTCTAATATAAGGCCAAAAGGCAAAGTTAAACTACAAGTTCCTACAGCTAATGCAGCAACTCTTGCTACATTACCAACTCGTAGGTCCACTTCGCCTTTCTTCAATGATATACTCCTTGTTAACATCTGTATGTTATTACATAAGTAAGAACCACAACCAGTATCTAATACCTAAGAATGTGGAATAGAAGTAGAAAGATTGATCTCAATCATAAACATACCTGAAGAGATAACTTCCTTAATCCTTTTATCTTTTAGGCTAGCAAGATAAGATGGGCAGTTCCTCTTCCAATGTCCATTGACTCCACAATGAAAACATATGCCCTTGTCATTGCTCTTCTTCTTGGCACCTCCTTTAGCTTTTACTACATTAGTAAAAGCCTTTAGTTTCTTGTGATTATTCTTCTTAAAGCCCTTTTTCTTGCTTTTAGAAGAACTAACAACAAGTGCAGAATTGGGTTCTTTTTAAGGCATAGTCTTAAGCATGTTCAAAAGTTTAGGCAGTGTCATGTCCTTCTGATTCCTGTTGAAGTTCATGACGAACCGTGAAAAGCTCGAACTCAGAGACTGCAACATACATGAGTGTTGACTGAAGATCCTTATGTCATCTTGCATTGAAATAGTGCCTTAGAGATTTGATATCTCTCCATACTACTTTGTGCACCAAATAACTCCTTAAGATGCGGTATCATAGTAGGTGCATTCATGTTCTCATGTTGCCTCTAAAGTTCAGGAGATATGCAAGCTAACATCACACATGTAGCTTGTTCAACGTCATCAATATAACGTTGCTATTTCTCCCAATCTTCATCAGTAGTTTCTGAACAAGGTTCTGATGGAACAGGAGTATCAAGAACATACAATTTCTTCTCTTATCTAAAAACTATTCTTAAGTTTCGTAGCCAGTTTGAAAAGTTGGGTCCAGTCAACTTGTTAGCTGGTCAGGTTGGTACTCTTCTTTAAATTCAATAACTGGAAAGCATAACAAGAGCACATATTAGTTTACATCCAAAAATCAAATAAAAAAACGACTTTTAAAAAAATATTTAATTACTCCCACTATTTTCTACAAAATAATAGCCCTCACTATTATATCGAAAAATTATCAAATAAGTTCTTAGTGGGCTAGGATCCTATTTAAAATTAATTGATTTTGAGTTTACTCAATAAGCCAATTAAAAATAAATTAGGTAGAAAACAACTTTTCAATCACGTCTTATGTGACTCTTAGTGCCGTTAGGTGACAACTTTTGCCAAAAATATATCAAATATATTATTCCTAACCCTGTATCTAAATTTATATGATCATGAGTTTACTCATCCAAATCATACAGTTTTAGTTAAATAGAACCCATTAATTTAAGATAAAACATATTCGGGTTAAAGTGACTTTAAGTTTACTCAACAAGTCAAACAATACAAAAATTTTTGGTTTTATTCTCAAATAATGGAAGACAACTATCACGTTCATAACGTGTACTTAGTATTTTATTGAGGGATTAAAAATTTTCAAATTTTTTTTGATCTTATAAAAAATATAATCTCATTATATTTATAATTTCAAACATAATCCAATTATAAAAGAAATTATTTAAAACTATTTCTTGATTCTAATTATTGATTTGATAATAAATTTAATTTAATAATTCAACTCTTGAAAAATTAAATTAAATTCTAAAATTTTTCCTAACAAATATTTCTTTGAAAACAATTTTCAAAATTTAATAAAACACTTTTCAATTTTATTAGGAGTTGAAATTAATTTAATCTCTATTAAATTAATCAAAAGACAATTGAGGGTTTTTAATAACATTTAAAAACACAAAAAATTGGGTGGGAGGGTGTCTGGCGCGTAAACTACATGCGCCAGAAGAGGACACACGGGAAGTGTACACTGCACGGGCCCCTTGGTAAAAAGGACGTTGACTGGCGCGTGTAGTGCACTCACCAGTCACGTCTTCTGGAGTCGACCTCCCATATGCGCGCATCATCTTCTCCAGAAGCATCCAACTACTCCTAAAAATGCTCCCACATCGACTTCTCTAGAAGCATCCAACTGCTTCTAAAACTGCTCCCACATCGCCTCAACCATCACCCACGTTGCTCCATTAATCCACATTTCTGCTTCGTTCTTAACCATCAGGTCTCCAATCGATAGTTCCCTAATCGCCGCCACATGCATCTGCCATCGTCGACTGTCCTTGGATTGCCCAAGTGATGCCATCCATGGCATTGCCTGTGGCGTCACACATGGGCGTTTAATCGTCCTAGCGACGTTAACTGATGACATCGCCTGTGACCCCATCCAGTGTCTATGCGATGAACATTGTCCCTAGCGATGATGATTTTCACAGATGGGCAATAATCGCCCATCTGTATTAAGCAAATTCAAGGCAGTAAACACAATCAAAAGGAAAAATACAAGAATCCAAAAGCAATACGTCGCTCATAAGTGACTCAGATGTGTCAATCTGATGGGTGATAATCGCCCATCCTATTTATTCAAACACAAGGCAGAAACCCAGAAGAAAAACACATACGTTCTGGAACCAATTTCCAGAAACATTGCATAATAGATGTAAATCTTAGGTGTTCAGATTCAACAAAAATGGGTTCGGTAGAAATTAGGAATTTCAATCAAAACGCAAAGTATTTCAGAAAACCCTAAACTGTCAGAAAAACTTAAGTCATCATTCAAACGCAAGGCAGAAACCCAGAAGAAAAACACATACATTTTGGAACCAATTTCCAGAAACATCGCATAATAGATGCAAATCTTAGGTGCTCAGATTTAGCAAAAATGGGTTCGGTAGAAATTAAGGATTTCAATCAAAACGTAAAGGATCTCAGAAAACCCTAAACTATCAGAAAAATGCAAGTCATCGTATATGCTTAAAGAAGAAACATAGGGATGTAGAAAATAATTTTTTTTTCAGAAATCACATATGTTCGTGGATGTAAAATAGTAAGGCATAGATTTAGTTTCAACAGAACCCAAAACTGTAAGCAGTAGGAACAATTTTCCAGGACAAGAACAGTTGTAAATAAGCTTTGAAAAAGACAAGAACCGAAGCATAATAAATCGAATCATCAATAATCAAGCCTCTAATTCAAGATTAACAATTAAAGGAGGCTCTAATACTATTGTTAGAATTCAATCGTGATCGAATCACGAGCGTAGTGGAAAACAAATTTTTTTACGGATTTCGAGCGGATCCCGATAATTGATTAAAGTTGAATAAAACACAAATCGATTTAGAAATCGTACGTTGTTTGCTTTCCATTCAAAAATCTCTTTAATTGTTTTTGATTGAACAATCACGAGATGTCCAATTGTCCAGCCTTTGATGGTATCCACAGAGCAATTCCCAAACTGCTTTGAGAGGAAGAAGACAAAAAGTGCTAGCTTCTAGAAAGCTCTTCCCTTTAAATAGAAAAATCATGACAGTCTTTTATTAAAATTAAATCTCTTTAATTATAATTATAATTAAAATCAAAATCAAAATCTAATTAATTTAATTTTAATAAAATTAAATATCTCATGTTTGATCCCAAAGTTTCTCAAACTTTATAGTTAAGTCTAACTTAATTAAATTGATTTTTCTTTCACAAATTGCTCTTTGATGTGTGACCCATTAGGTTCCTAATAAATTTGTAATGATTATAAATTATAATTCTATTTCACAATTAGAATTAGATAAATTAAAACTTCTTTTAATTTATCTTTAATTCTTCAATTAAATAATTCATAATCATAAATCATGATTGACGACTAGTAACATGTCATGATTACCCAAATATCAAAAATGTCAAAGTGATTGACTTAACCTATCCATGCATGACTATAATGTATAATTTAATCCTTTCGTTATTTAATATTCTAATTGGACAAAGTATATATACAATGTCTACTCTTATCATCCAATCATGTTCGTTTTTGCTAATTGGTAATTAATTTATAATTGAAATTTGAAAACTCCTTTTTAAATATCAATTCACTCTGGCCAGAGAATTCTATAAATCATTACTAATGAAGAACAGTAAAATATTTCCTCTAATTACTTTAGAGTGACGAATCCTAAATTGCCTTACTCAACTATTTATATATGGTTCATACTGTATCCAATTACTACCGACTAAATTATCTTAGGACGATTCATAAGTAGTACAAAACATATTAATTGCCATACTAGATACCTTAGTAATCTCAAGTCTAAGGATCAATTATACAACCATCATTATGAGATAATCCATAGATACATAAGTAATATTCTATTCAGAATTCTCATAATCGGGTCAGTTCAGTGACTTATTCTCTAATAATCACCTACACATTAGTTTAATTATCTCTATATTTTAATTTATGAGATCAATTACTTTCTTCATAAGAAAGAAACATAACGTATGCTAGTTTTACCGTTTCAACAATATCCAGTCTTGATGAAACTACAACTAGGAATATTTAAGAATAACACATAAGTGTAAGTTGAATCTCATAATTTTGATCTTATCATAATTTCAATTACATAATAATTATTCCAAGAATTTTATCATTAGTATTAAAACATAAAATATTGATTAAATTAATACATAAAGATAAATAATGCCTTTTCATTAATTAAAATATAATGTCATACATTAATTTGCATCCAATTGATTGGTAGCAAGGGCATAAACTAACATCTCGCTCCTCAAATCTTGGTCTCGCTCCTCGTAGAACAAGAAGAGTTAGAGTAGAACAAGAAATCAATTCGACAAGTCAAAGGAAAGGGGCTTAAAAAGTCGGTAACATATTCAACACAACCACCAACTTTGAGCAGAACAAGAAATCAATTCGACAAGTCACAGGAAAGGGACTTTAAAAGTCAGTAACATATTCAATACAACCAACAACTTTCTAGTAAGAGGAATATGTCTTTGAACAAGATAATTTTTTTTTTGGTGAGAGGGAAAAGACAAAGCCTAAGGCCTGAAAAACGCTACTGCAGAGGCATCATTAGCTAAGAGTGATTGAAGGCCTGGAGCAGGAGAGTCCCAAAGAGACCAACTATGGGGGAGAGAGGCTCCCAGTTTTGCTAAGAAGTCAGCACATTGGTTCCCCTCTCGAAGGGTATGAGTAAGAGAACAATCCCATTCCCGCTGCATCAAACTCCGAATATCCGCAATGACGTGCAAGTAGGGATGAGAATTAGGACATGAGCCCAATACCAGATTGATGGCGTCGCTCGAGTCCGATTCAACAACTATTCGTCGAAAGCCACGTGCCTAAGCCAAAACCATGCCCCGTTGAATCACTATAAGCTCAGTGAGCAAGCTAGTGGCATGACCAAGGAAGCCCGAGAAATCGACCAGCCAGTCCCCTTTGCCATCTCGGAGCAAGCCACCAAACCCTGCAGCACCTGGGTTACCAGCAGAGCTGCCATCCACATTGAGTTTAACAGAGCCGAGAGTGGGAGCCTGCCAGGCTACCCATCTGCTTGATCTGGTAGGTGAGAATGCAGCGGGCAGAAAAGCATGGTTGCAGTCATCATAAAGCCTCAAGAAACACCGAATCTGTCTAAAGGAGGAGACGACCTCGTTGTGGAAGGCCTCCTGATTTCTAGCCCACCAGATAATCCAAGCCACGACGATGAAGCGTAACACTTGTTGAAATGGTCGGGTAGAGTCAAGAGCAAAAGAAGAGAGCCAGTCGTCAAGATTAAGATGAAAGAAAGACTCCTCAACCTGCCCAAGGATGGAGAGCCATAGCGTCTTCGCCCATGGGCAATCTCGCAAGGCATGAAGATGAGATTCTCAGCCGATACCACACCGGTGACAGCGGGGAGAATAGGCCATTCCCCGTTGATATCGCAACTCATTTGTAGGTAATCGGTGCCACCGAATCTGCCACAGGAAGAAGCGAAACTTCTGAGGAACATTAAGTTTCCAGATCCGTGGCCAAAGCATGTGGGGATCAGGAGGATAGGGCAAACGAGTAATGAACTCGTACCCGGATTTCACCGTATAATGCCCAGCGGTCTTCTCCCCCCAAATGAGCGAATCCTGAGACACTCTGGAGCGTGAGACGGGAACAGCGAAGATGGAGTGACGCACGCCTGACCCCAAGGGCGTGGTTAGGCGAGAGATATCCCACAGACGCTGACCGTTGAGGATGTCGCCGACCATTAGATGTTGGTCCTGGCTGTCAATCTGGTCTAACTGGCGACGTAAAGGATAGTCACTGACCCATCGATCATTCCAGAGAGAAATAGCAACGCCATTGCCAACCCGCCACATGAAGCCATCACGCAAAGAAGGGATAGTTTTGCAAATTGCTTTCCAGCCCGGAGAGGCTGAAGGAGGAGCTGTACAAGTAAGGAGAGGAGCATCCCTTATATACTTACGCTGTAACACAGTAGTCCAGAGTTTCCCAGTGTCTTGAGACAAATCCCAGAGGAGCTTGCCGAGCATGGCGATGTTGTTGTCTCGAGCCATACGGAGCCCTAAACCACCCATATCTTTGTGGCTACAAACAGACTCCCAATTCAAGAGGGGGATACCCGTCCCATCAGCAGATTTCCAAAGAAAATCGCGACAATAGCGATCAAGCATGTCACAGACCCCTTCAGGGAGCCAACAGGTTTGCATAGTATACAAGGGGATTATGACTAGGGTGGGTTTCGCCAAAGTCAGACGACCAGCTCTATTGAGAAGCTTAGCTTTCCATCCTTGCAAGCAGTTGCGAACCTTAAGAATAACAGCTTCGAAATCCCCCTTCCTATTAGGACCAGTGATGGGTACCCCAAGATAGTTGCCCAATGTCGCCGTAAAGTGAAGATCAAAGTGCCGCCGTAAACGATCCTTATGCCGACGCTTCACGTGAGGCGATAAGAATGTTTTAGACTTCTGTTCATTGAGTTGAATGCCAGAGCAAGAGCAGAACTGTTGCACCGTTGCCAAGACCACCCGGCATCCTTTTAGCGAGGCCTGGGAGAAAAGAAGCACATCATCAGCAAACAATAAGTGAGAAAGAAGAGGACCATTACCTGATAGCTTAATGGCTGGCCACTGCTGGGTTTGCACGCGGTGGGAAATAAGCAAAGAGAGCTTCTCCATGCATAGGACGAACAAATAAGGGGATAACGGATCCCCTTGGCGCAGCCCACGGCGCGGCGCAAAAGCAAGGAGGCGGGATCCATTCCATAAGATAGAGAGGCTCGAGGTAGACACACAGGACAGAATGAGAGAAATTGTAGGCAGCAGAAAACCAAAGTCCAAGAGCGTCTGCCTCAAGAAGCGCCAATCGAGGCTATCGTAGGCTTTAGCAAGATCAATTTTCATAGCCAAATATCCCTCCCTTTTCCTAGACTTCCTGATGGTATGAAGCACCTCTTTAGCCAAGATAATATGCTCCGAGGCTGTCCGACCGGGGAGGAAAGCTCCCTGCATGGGAAGAATGAGATCCCTCATGATCGGTCGCAGACGTTGGACAATGACCTTGGAGAGGATCTTGTAACTGACGTTACAAAGGCTTATAGGGCGGAACTGGTGCACAGAAGCTGGCTGCCCTTCTTTGGGAATTAAGACAATCAACGTGTCATTGAGTCCGTGAGGGCAAATTCCTGAGGTGAAGGCATCCTGAACCATGTGAATGACACGCTCCCCAATTAAAGGCCAATACTTTTTGTAGAAAACCGGTTGGAAGCCATAGGGGCCCGGAGCTTTGTAGGAGTTCATAGAAATCAGAGCACTGACAACTTCCTCGTTAGTAATAGGAGCCAGAAGAGACTGAGCATCAGTCGCCGAGATGAAACTGTGGTTGGGAAGCTAGGGGAAAGGCGTGTTGATGTCCACAGTGGTACAAAACACATCCTGAAAAAACCGAAGGACCTCAGCTTGGAGAGCAGGAGGGTCAGTGAGCCAGGACCCGTCAGGCGCACGCAACCGTTCGATCCGATTCTGTTTTCGCCGAGATATAGTCATCGCATGGAAGAACCGGGTGTTCCTGTCACCAAATTGCAGCCATTGCACACGGGATTTTTGGTACCAGAAAATTTCTTCTAGGCGGAGGATATCATTGTATTCAGTAATAAGATCGCGCTACAGCGCCAAGAGAGAAGCACACTGGTAAGAGGCAAGGTGCCGTTGAAGGCCAGCTAGGCGGGCGAGCACCCTTCGCTTCCGATGAAAAATATTACCAAACGTCACCTTATTAAACATCAGAGCTGCTTCAGTGGTGCTGGCTGTTGAATATAGAAGCTTGATTTAGGGGATAGAAACAGATTTAGGGGATCAGTCAAATATCATATCCCGTAATTACA
>JAOSBP010015698.1:0-10722 GCA_027563825.1 Erythroxylum mucronatum | reverse complement strand
ACAAAAAATATTAATATAGGAAGGAACTTTTGTGGGTATATTTCCTTATCATAATCATAGTTTTGGTTAGGAATTTATATAGCCAAAATTTCTTTATAAATCATCTTAATATTTCTTTATACACATTTCTTTATACATGGCATGTTCTTGCATAATGCATAATCATGCAAGAGGACAATCAGATGCTTGGTGAAGCCTCTATCATGATAATGCATCATATATATGATTTTGATAGAGAGGTGGTGCAAGAGGAAGCATAATCATGCAACTTGAATGTTCATGCAAATTTTAACTTTTTCGGGTTGAAAGATTTTTACATGAATGATCAAGCTAATCTCAGCCTTTCCAGGTTATGAGATTTTTATATTTTTATGTTTTAAAGCTATTTTTGAAACAAAACAAATAGGAAAACCCCCAGAAAGAGCCTTAAAGGATAACAAAAATTTTAAAACAAAGAAAACATAAAAGAGGTTGGTGGGAAACACCAAGAGGAGATCAAAGAGAGGAAATTCTAGAAGAGCATAAGCTGTAGAATTTTCCAACTCAAGGCAAAAGAAGAGAAGGCATCCAGATTTCAAACGTCTACTATTTTCTTGTTATTAAATATTGATGATGAACAATTTGGGATATGTAGTCTTAGATATAGATTGCTAAATTTGAATTAGGAATTACTCTTGAATTATTTGTTGAACTTTTACATTCTTAACTTGATTTTCAATACATTTTATGATGTTTTTTTTGCTTATATTCAATTTGAATCAAGATATTAGGTTAAATTATTTGTGTTGTGTTGCATAGTAAGAGATAATATCATAATAGACCTATAAACATCAAATTAATAGGTAATTAAAGAGAGATCTTAATTGTTTACTAGTTACCTATAAGATTCCTTTAAATTTGATAAGATAGCTAGGAAGAGTTTTGATAGATCGAGAGTTCACAATTTAATTTCTATCTATTTAATTAGGATTACTAGGATAGATCTCGAGAGAGGGTGATCATAATTATTAGATATTGGGATTTAAGTATGATTAAATCAATAAGGTGAAGTGAAAATAAATAAGGATAAAAGAAATTCCTAAGTTTTCATCATTGATTAATCAATTGTTTCACTACTTCTTGTTTCATCATTCAATCATTATTTCTTTTATTTTTGGTTTGTTCTTAGTTATTCATCACATTTTTTTTTTACCTTAAACAAGTTGTTACAAGAATTGTTAGGTGACTAATACAATCCTTATAAGGACGATACTTTTTATACTATAAGATCCAATTTGTATATTTGCAGTATAGATAAGTTTAAATTAGACTTCAACAAGTTTTTGACATCTTTGTTAAGGATTCTTGTTGGGTGACTAATACAATCCTTATAAGGACAATACTTTTTATACTATAGGATCCAATTTGTATACTTGAGGTATAGATAAGTTTAAGTTAAACTTCAACAAGTTTTTTACATCTTTGTTAGGGATTCAAAAGTTAGCATTTAGTGCAATTTGAGTTGCCTTGATTTGAGTATTTTTTTAACATTTTTCCTGTGTGATTGTAGGTGTATGAATCAAAAAGCAACTAGATGCTCAAGGAAAATCTTTGATACACAAGTTTTCAACATGCCAATAAAAATGGAGATTTGAAAAGCAAGACACCAAGAAGTTATGGAGACATCAATGGCAGAAGAAAGAAACCAAGGAGGACAAAAAAGAACCCTCATAGACTTTATAAGGCCTGGTTTCAATACCAATCAACAAGGGATTATCAGACCACCAATGTAGACTAATACTTTTGAAATTAAACCAGCTTTACTAAAAATGTTGCAAGCTAATGTCTAGTTTTATAAATTGGACAATGAGGATCCCAATGCTCATTTCGCCAATTTCTTAAAGATGTGTGATTTGTTCCGGTATAATAGGTTATTAGAGGATGTATTTAAGATGAGGTTATTCACATTCACACTTAAAGATTAAGCTAAGAAGTGGCTGAATTCTCTCAACCCAAAAAAAGATAAGGATATGGAAGTAGTTGGTATAACCCTTTTTAGGTTAGTACTTCCCCTTAATAAAGACTATAATGATTATAATGGAGATAACAAATTTTTAGCAAGATGAAGGGGAATCACTATACAAAACATAGGAAAGATTTAAGAAGTTGCAAAGGACGTTCAATATAGTCAAAATCTTGAACTTGAAATAACACATAATCCCCTTAAATCCAAATAAATTGTAGCTATACTTGGCTAGTTGGGGATTCTCACTTAATGTGACTATATACAACCTGAGCACATTTTAACCTACACTGTCTCCTTAACTTTGTAATTCTTGTTATTTCCTTTACTCTAAGGTTTACACAACTTGTCGTACATCAAACTTGTTAACCTTCTTGTACCATATGAAATAAGAAATTAGTGTACACCTTTCGAAATTATTTCTCAATATCAAAACATGTCACTAGCGATATGCTACTCCTTACGCTCAAGTAATCAAACTCTACTTTTCGCTTAATCTTATCCCCAATTATTTGTTTGTATTGTTCAAAGAATTATGTCAATGAACTATAACCTTAGACATAGCCATCAAATTATCCATCAAATTAAGAATTTATCCATTCACTTCTCTTTTTCATTAATATGCCACCCAAAAATGGCCTTTAACTTATGGTGGAGCCCAGCCTTATATGATCATTAAAATACGTCTTAACCTATAAATTATCTCCCAATTGAAACTCCACAACCATTTCATCCCATTTTTGTCTCAATTTTTTTGTTATTTTTTGCATTACACTCAATATCCAAAAAAGTAGTTTTCAACCTTTTTTTTTTACTATTATAGGCACTAGATTTCTAAGGTAATTTTCGTAGTACGTTCCACAAACACAATCTATGTCTAATAGTAGGGAATAACACCTTATTGGTATTACCTAAACTTTGTTCATCCATTAGTTAATATAACATAAGGTGGCCTCCCATTCATATAAGTCAGTCATGTATAAAACAACTAAAAAATATTTATAACCTTGCTTCCTAACGATACACAACCAAGAAAAATAGATTGATCATGATGGTTCATACTAATAAATGAGGCAAACAACAATTGGTATTTGTTAATGAGAAGTCATAATAAATGTCACCACATCACCAAATCCTATATATATTACATAACTTCTTACGTTTCCTAAAAGAAAAAAAATCCTTTCAAACTTCCTTCCTCATCATAGTAAATTTTATAGAAAACCTACTATTCTTCTCCATTTTAATAAACAATTATAAACCACAACTATGTCACTTGCTTCCAACCTCGCTCTCATTAATCAATATACATGAGTAAGATAGTACTTATATAAATATGTCATGTTCTCATATCCAACAGTAGTTATAATAATAGTATTTCAATTTGTGCATGACCTAATCACATAATTATTGTTCATTTACAATATACATCAAATCTGACCATCGCTAACTTGATGATGTTGTATAAACCTCACATTAGTTAGATTTAGTTTATGGATGTACACATCTTTAAACTTCATTATACTTCAAATTCCTTCATTATACTGACAATATACTCTAGCAATGCACCTAGTTCTCCCACTACTTCTAGGTTTCATATTATTCAATTCTTGTTGTTTGGGCGATAAATCTCTGTGACACATAAATGTTCCACTCTTAAAGATTATACTTTCTTCTTTCTTTTCTCCTCTACAAAAACTTGCAAACCATGGTATCTTTTATAATTTTGGTACAAATCAAAATTCATTTCCTAACTTTCAAAATTAATTTGCACTTCAAGTTCAAATATTGCTTCAATGTCCTCTATCCCAATATAAGGTCATCACATTTAAACAACTCGTCTCATTCTCCATTTCATTACTCATCTTTAATATACCACTTACGTATACCATAAATATCGTAATAATATTAAGAATATATGGTTTATTTACACAAAATATTCCACTTTATCATAGAATAGATACCAACAAATGTTAAATGGTCACAAATACATGTACAAATGTAGAGTACACACCAAATAGATGCATGCCAAAATGATCAAACACTCAAACATGGATGATTTACTTCCTTATTCTTCTTTTCGAAATCTTCTTCTCTCCTCTCTATGCTAACTTTCAGTGTAAAAGATAAATGATTATTTAACTATATTTATATACTAATATTTAAGGTGTTTTGCTTTGTCATTTAATATTTTTATATTCGTTTTGGTATTTAATTAGCTTTAAGTGTGTTTGTTGGCGATAATTGCCTTCAAGACCAAAAGGAGAAGAATTTAAAAAAAATCGTGGCATAAAATGAAGATTTGAGGTAACTTGAAGATACACGATCATGTACAATTATTGTGTAAGTCTTTGTAAACATATGGAAATTGGAAAATATTGTTTCTGGCCATGCGAAGATACAAGGCTAGTGTATGTTGACATACACAGTCGTGTATGTTGCCCATGTAAGTCTTTAACCCTATGTAAAATCACAAATTTAGGAGTTCGAAAGATACAAGGCCACTTGCACAATTTTTACTACAAAAGGACATTATTTGAGAAAAATTGAAGAGAGGTGAGTTTTTGAGTGTCTTTTAGTCATAAAAAACACAAATAAGAGGCAGTTCTGAACAGAAGACAAGGAAAATAGATAGAATACGTAATAAGATCTGATAAATAGCATCATTTAATTTGATTTGTAAGAAGATTCCTTAAAGACCAAAGGGAGATTTAGAATATGATTTCTTTGATTTTTATTTGTTTTTCTGGTTTTGTTTTCTATATGTAGGAGTGTGATAAATCCTATGTTGTGATAACAATATGATTTACTCTTTTATTCAATGAAATTTTATTAATTGATTTATTATGATTCAATTATGTGTTATATTCTTGAACTAATATATCTAAAATATTAGTCTAATATTCGATTTCACATTATAGAAATTGAGAAATCTTTTTGGTTGAATAGATCTATCATAATTGGAAGGAGCATAATGTAAACCTAAAGATAGGTCAACATAAATCCTCTAAATTAGGGTTAAACCTAATAGTGAAATTCACAAATCAATAAAGGAATCTTAGGGGTTCTAATGAGAAAGAGATTTCAATTAATCAACCAATGGTTAGTTGTTAATAGTCTTCAGAATGATATTAATATAAGATAGAAACTTCCATAGCCCAATAATCAATAATTTAATTACATGATAAAGGGTTAGTATTTAACAAATTCTTAGGGGGATTCATTACCTAGTTACCACTTTTTTATATTAAATATTCGTAGTATTTTCCTTATTTGAGTTCATTATTATGTAAATCTTAGTTTAATTTGGTTAGTTTAATTTTTAATTAAATCCACAACCTAATTTTATAGTTAAATGATAGAAAAAGGGCTAATAATAGTACTTAAAATCCTTGTAAGATTGACTCGTACTTGCTAGTGCTAACTACAACTACACCTTACACTTGTAATTAAAACTTATAAATTTTTATAAGCATAGAAATTATCAATCAAGTTTTTAACATCATTGCCAAGGAATTGTAGTATTAGGAAAGCTTAGATTTTATTAATCTAACCATTATTTATTTCTTTAATTTAATTTATTTTTATTTTAATTATTTATTTATCTTTGAATCTTCTCAATGTTTACTTTGTGCTTGTAGCTTATTGTTAGGATTTAAGATTCATCGTCATAATTACAACCCATAATGAAAGGATGGAATGGACAGTATTCTCATGAGAGTTATGATATGCTGCCGCATATGGCAACATCTCAAGCTTTTTCATTCCATAGTGAGTTATTTTGTTAATAATACTTATTTTCAACATGTTATTTTAGTTAGATAGTAATTAATTGTAAATATTTAACTATATTATAGTTATTAGATTGATCATTTTAACCATCTACAATATAAAGAGATTCTTAAAAAAAGGTCTGGCCCATTCAAAACATTGCAATTCGAAGCCCAACTTATGCGAGAGAGAAGCCCTAAATGCGTGAAAAACAAAACCAACTGGAACAAGGGACAGAGAAACGGATAGCGAAGTAGGCTTCAAGGCTGAAGATTGCTACTTTGGTTTCTGGCTGGACTTGGAAGGGTTATTTGGAGGTCAAAAATGGCGAAGCGGGAGCTATCCAATACTTTGAAGAACTTAAAGGTAATAGAAAAGGAAAACATCAATTGTTTTCGCCCTGTCTTTCTTGCTCTTCTTGTTTCTGTTTTTTTTTTTTAAAGCTGGGGTTTGGGTAGGGTATTGCGTTAATTTATATGGGTTTGCTTTGCATTGGCAATATTTTTTAAAAATTGTGTGAATTATGAAGGATGAATTGATATGTGAAAGTTTCTATCTTTCTATTGTTATAGTTCATGCAAAGGGCAGCTCTGAGGGAGGAAAAATCCAAGAAACAAGAAGATGTTCTTCCTGAGGGAAATTTTATTTCCCATGCTACTGTTAGAAAGTGGTAAAATTTTTCCCATACGAAATTATTTGTGTATCCTGTTATTTTGCTTTATGAATCACTTTGTGCTGGTTTGAGTTTACCTAAAGTAGGTTAGAAGACGATTTAGTTTAATTGAATTAACTAGTGGAACCAATTCTCGTTTATTCGATGCGTTTCATTTATTTTCCCTGTTTTTCTTTTGTGTTATATTTGGCTTGGCATATATATACATACATATTTATGGAGCAAATTTCTTTTCTTTTGTTTGCGCAACAAGCATTCTGTTCCTTGGACAGGAGGTCTACAGCTTTCTTTAAAGATTTATTTTTTCTTTCTTGTGCCACTTCCAAAATCTAAATGTTTCAACTATAGTCATCAATTGGCTAGTCGTTAGGTCTTAATTTGAGGATTTTGAGGCCTTAATGGCACAGACTGGTTGTATTTTGTACATAATTGCTTATGTGCATAGTTATAGGAGACGCCTGATACCATAAAATTGTGTTTTGGTTGATAACTTACATTAGTTTTTATGATCGTGAAGTGTAGTAATAATGGAAGGCGATCCCCACCCAGGAGCGACCTTAGGTCGGATGTCATTTGGTAGTTTCAACCCTTCTGTTGATGTGAGTAAGAAGATCTAATGACCTGAATCTTTTTTATTTCAATCAAAAGACACCTTGTGCTTCACTTCTTGCTTTTGCTCTACTCTTATCGTGGTCTGCTGTCTTGATAGAAGCTAAATGAGAATGCAACTAACCTTGATTCACCTGAAGCTTCTGCAAATGCAACTGGCTTTAGCAGTCAAACTGGAGATGCATCCTTCACGTGAGTATTTCCAAGTTCTCAAACTGTGAACTTCTTTCTGTCTTTTACTTTTTCCTTCAATAGTTCAAATGGTGCACATGCAATGTCCATGTTGCAGATATTATGTCTTGTGCAGTTCATTCAAAGCTAGAAATTAGGTACTGTGTTGGGCTAGCAGCATTAGTAGGACTCTAGCAAGATGAAAGAACTATTTTTTGAGTGCTCTTAATAATGTGATTGATTGGTGACTACCTCATAAAAGTATGTGCTAGATTCTGCTGTCAGGATATCTTATCTGACATGTTAGTCAGGAGCAGCTCAACAGTGGCTGTCCCCATTGGGATGGGAGCTATACAGTCGTAAATTAATGGTGAATAAACCGTAAGATTGTGAATTAGAGAGTTTTTTAAGGTACTGATTTGATGAATTCTATAAATCATGAAATTGGTTACCTTTTCTAATTTGCAGAAATAAGTCTTTTTGTTTGAAGTTTATGTATGCTTCATTTATGGATTCTTTCCAAGGTTAACTCTATCCGTTTCTTTTGGATTTCACAGAGATAATGGATCATCGTTGGATGGGGCAGAATCTCCTGACGCTGCTAAGCCAAAATCCGAGTCAAATGGAGACCATAAAAGGAAACAGTCGGAAATGGTGTCAGTGCCAGACAATCAACACAAGTCACCAAAAATTAGTCAGGTTGGTCTACAATCATCATCTTGTAGCCGTAAAGGCTCTTTTAAGCAACAAAAGCGTGAAAAGCTTGATTGGAGTATTCTTAGACCAAAAAGTGAAAAAAAAGAGTGATGAGCATACTATGCTACTCTCTTGTTGTTTATGGAATTTTGTTTAGACATTAGATGGTCCTGACTACAACTTGATGGAAGATTCTGTTCCAACCTCTTCAACCACTATTATTCATCTCATTGTTATGCCGTCACTCATCCTTCTTTCTTTCTTGCAACATTTATGTTTTTACTTTTGTGGGTCAATATGATTGCTTTTGTTGCCTTAAGGACTTGTGAAAGGTTATCTTGCATTTCTCTGTGTACAGGTACTTATGCCATGGCAGATGAACTTGTAAATTTTTTGTCCCTATATGAATTATTTGATTTATCTACCACAAATTAGTGTGTAGAAGTGTTTGCTAAGGACTTATTTTCTTGTCTATCTTGTTCTGCCTTGCCATCAACTGCCTTTTGGTAGATCAGGATTCTTTTTTTTCGGGACTAAAGTAACTTCTAAATCTAAACAGGTAGATAGAGATTCCTTACCTAGGATTCAAATCATAGCCTTCTTGTTTGTAGTGGTTATGCAAATTAACCGTAATCTTTTCCTAGGACAAATGTCAGTCTTGAGATAGAGAGTTTCCCTCCATTATGTCAAACTTAACCATGCCTTGTTATTCGGCATTGAACACCATATTTCCCGTGATGTTCAATGCTAAGAAATAAGAATGTCAATTTTCTAACTTTTGGGAATATATTTTGACCTTATAAAGCTCTAGTGCAAGGTCATAAGATCGCCAAAACATGCACCATGCCTTTTGGGCCAATTATGTTGTCGTTTTGAATTGTCTAATCAATGTTATGAATACTGTATTAGTATTGGTACAAGATTTGGTTATTGTACGGTATTGTATTTGTACTGGTCAATTTCGGGTATCGTTTTGGGTAATTTTTTAAATTTATAAAATAGTCCCTAAATTTTTAAAAAATTACAATATAATCCAAATTTATCATCCTCTGACAAAAAGTTACCATCATAAAAAATACCAACTCTTTAAATCCTGTACAGATACATATACATCCATCAGCAAGGTAAATTATAGCTTCTTTGTAACCTCTCTCTCTCTCTCTCTCTCTCTAACAGAAGCGTTGGCTTTTCGAGTTTTGTCAGTTGGGGGCTTGGGCCACGCACAATAGAGAGGTCACTCTCTCTCTTTGTTTCTCATCCCACTTCGCACTCTCTCACTGTTGCTCTCTTTGCAACTTGTGTGTTCCCATATATGGACCAATTTTTAGGGCCCAATCGTCTCTCTTTCATATTTTAAATGAGACATGATATGTTTTTATACTATTTCCATCAATTACCGCTTATATCTTTTCCATATTCATCGCCTTCTTTAAAGCAGTGCCACTGTATGTTTTTATTAATTAATGTGTCATCTATTGGGGAGACGTTTGGTGCGATGGTGGGCGGAGGCCGATGACTCTTAGGGCAGTGGCAGCCGACGAGTACAACGCTGGGGCTGGGTTGGGCATAGTGGATTGCCGGCTGGAGGTGGAGAGGAGTGACAGAGAAGGAGAGGAGATTGTCGAGAGGAGGGGTATTTTTAAATTATTTTTACAGATAAGTCCCTCAACTTTTATAATTTTACAATGTCGATCGGTATTTGGTCTATATTCCAAATATCGGCCGATACTAGCTGGTATTAGGTGAAATCGCCGGTATCGATCGATAGAGATGGATGGTACTAAACAACCAAATTTTGTATCGTTTTTTGATTGATACGGTACCTTCCAGTCAGTATAGGTCGGTACGGTATGAAATCCAAAACCATGGTGCTAATAACGTGTTCGTAGAAAGGAAGGAAACTAAGAAGGATCGATAACATGTAGATAATTTAAAATTGTTTTGAAAATGGGACAAGACATCAAATTAGTTAAAAGGAAATGTTTAAGATTTAAAAGTTTAATCGGTATTAAACTACCATTAAACTAATATATAATAAATTACAAGTAAAAATTATAAAAGTAAAAATATACAAATATCTATTATTGTATAATTAACTAATAATAAATAAATCTGAGTATAGTATAAAACTTAAAATAATAATAAAAATCAATCTTTCTATTAAAGACATCCAATACTATCATCAACAAGCTAATTTATTTTCGACCAAAAAAAAAACAAGCTAATTTATAAAAAAAAAAGAAGAAAAAGGGTGGGTTGTCTAAACTCAAAACATATAAACGAAGGCACCAATTACAAAAGAGAATAAGGAATTTTTAAAGAGAATAAGGAACCTGTCTTAGTTAAAATAATTGAACCAAACAGTAAGAAATAAGGAAGAGAGTTTATGGAAAAACAATGTTGGAACAATTAGGTTAAAAATAAATCACCTAACTAGCAAAACGGTAACTTTAGAGGCTGTTTGTTTCTATTTTTTTCTTCCTTTTTTATTGTTGTTTTTGTAAAAAGAAAAATAAGTAAGTAAAACGTGTTTGGTTTACTTTGTTATAATTTTTTGTTTCTAAAAATAAAAAAACCACAGCAGTTTTACAGGAACCAAAAAACGTTTCTCTAAATTTTGACAAGTTTTTTTCGACAGAAAAACAACATATTCCTATTTTCTATTTCGAATAATAATAATAATAATAATAATAAAGTACAAATTTATAATAATAATTAATAATTAATAATAAGATAATTAATTTGGTATAATAAAATTAATAAAATTAAAAATAGTAAGTAGAAAATTTATAACAATAAT
>JAOSBP010015618.1:0-10726 GCA_027563825.1 Erythroxylum mucronatum | reverse complement strand
CGGAGCAATCAATGAAAAGAGACCATCTCGGTCGACTCACAGTATGTTCCAAGTTAGCTCTTGCCTCTGTTGCACGTTCTAGCACGCCGGTCTACTGCTGTTTATTAAACTGTCGATCGGAACAAAGCCTTAGCCTTCATGCACCTCTCGTACTTCACTTTACAGAGGTGTTTGAGTCAGTTTCCCTTGAGGCAAAGGGAACAGAGGACAACTTGGTTACAGTATACGACAAGGATAAGCATAAAACGAGCTTCAGCGCAGTTTTGATGAAAAACTCTGTGCTGAATACACACTCAGAGAAGAGACTTCTAGAAAAAGGGATAAGGCCAGCACAACACTTATCTTTCAAGGTTATTACTATTAACCTATGAAGTTGGGACATCTGTCTATTTTGTAGCCATCTGTCCATTTCCAGATTTTTCCATAAAGCAATATTTCACATGTTCGGTCTGACTGAAGTTATTTTACAATCTTATCTTCTAGAAACATGTTCCCCTATGTGTATGTGTCGAACGACACCAAAAGCACTCAATTCGGAGCTCGGACTAAGCCAAGACCGAACGATAAACTCAACTTCCATTCAGTAATTGGAAGTCTAAAGGTTGATCTGCCGATCGGCTCTTTTAGCACATTTGTAGCCACATGTCTCTAGTTTAATTTGCAACCAAATTCAGATCGATCGGAGCTCTATAACTCGAAATATCTCCAAAACACTGAAGCATATTTAGATTGTCCCTTTTCAACCGGTCAACTCACTTTCAAATTAATCTTTCTTAATGTAATATCAAAACCGATTGCTATTCGGCTTTTGATCAATCACTCTTTCTCGATTTAATAACCGATCGATATTCGTCTTAGGACTCCATCGCTTCGATAATCAGATCGATCGGCGGTCAAATAACAAAGTTATGACCAAACACGTAAAAGGGAGCTTGGATAATGCTCGCTCGATCGATCGGCCCGTGTTCACTCGGTCGGTCGGCCAATCCAAAGTCGATCGGCCAAACCGGCATCCTCTTTTCTCACTTTCATAACTTGGGTCGAACTCCAAATTTAACAAACGACCGATCTATAATATTCATGAACTCTAAAAACAAGCTCGATCTCTAAAGCCCACACAAGGTGGCTGGTCGATCGGTTCACCTGAATAGTAACCTGGACAGTAACCGAACTTCGAAGCCTCATATCTTTTCACTCCCATGTCCAAAAACTCCATACCTAATATCAAGAGAAAGATACTAACAAGTTCTACAATTTTCATGATGACCCTCAGAACAATTTCTCACTTTAAGAGAGGCAAATAGCCGCTCGACCACATCACTTTTTCAATCGATCATGACTAATAAGTCACCACCGATCCCTCCTTTAACAAATCTAACTTTCAATCAATGAGTCGGGGTTCTAACCCTTAATACGAGGACAGGATGTTACATAGGAGGCCCTTCATTCTCCATTTTCCTGGCCTTAAAGAGACCCAATTGCGAGGATGAACCTCAAAAGATGAGGAAGAAGAACTGTATCAGAGGAGAAAGGAGTTAGGGGCAAGAATTTAGTTTCCTAAAATGGAAATTATCAAGGGTAAAAAGGTAAAGTTAGGTAGATAAAAGTTAAAGGATCTTCTATTGTATTATCTTCCTCCAAAGTCGATGTGGTTGCAACTTTTACAGCTAGTGAAATAGTCTAGTTGAGAATAATTTCAGAAGATATGAAACAAAAGCTACTTGAGGCAACAACAATTTATTATGAAATCCAATCAACTATTGTCACGTCCAAAAATTATATTTTCATAGCATATAAGGTATATGGAGACATGGCATCATTTTAATATTGAGTTAGTGCAACAAAGGAGCATGCAAATGACTTATCGCAATACTAATGATCAATTTGTTGATATGTCCACCAAACTATAAATTGTTGATGTGTCCAATAAACCACTTTCTCTTTGAGAAGTTTATTTTAGCTAGAAAAAATTAGGAGTGATTTGTTTTAAAAGGGAGTCTATTAGATATTAATACATAAATTAATAAGTTGTTTTTAGTCATTTAATAAAAAATAAATTGTTATAATCATAGATACAAACATCGCTGTTGTTTAAAAAAATTAAAAAAAAACTCTCTATTCTTCAAAATTCTTGAATTTTTTTAGTTTTTAGTTTTCTAAAAAAATTATCCTCTTAGACTTCAGTTACAAGATAACTACGAAACACATGTAGTATGAATATCATATATGAATTAATCAAATATATTGTTTATATCATGATTTAACTTAGCTCTTAAATTTGAACTAAACTAATTAAATCCAACTCAAACTAATATTTTGTTGTAAATATCTTAAATTATTAATTTAAGTTAAATTTAATTAGTTTTAGTTGGGTTTAGGAGGTGAGTTGAGTTACTATATCAGTGACATTTGATTAATCATTGTCCAATATTCATATTGCATGTGTTTTGTCTTTTTTTTCAATCAAAGTCTAATATAAATGGTTTTTAATTATCGTCCAATTTTTTAAATGGTTTTTTTAAAAACATGTTGCTTTGGTCCCTACTCTCCTCTTCTCCTTTTAATTACACCTACTGATTTGAACCCAACAGAGGCCCCTTCCATCATGGAGGGCCTTTCAAAGGCTAGCCTTGACACCTTTGTCGATAACAACCCTTCTAGCAAGCACTTGGAGGATTTCCATCTCTTTCTCAGAACCAACACGTATATGGGAAGGGAGTGATTTCTTCTAGTAGGTCTCCCTTGATCGGATCTCCGATGCCTTCATACAGGACTGGAGCATGGAATAAGAAGCATTTCTAGGAGGTCATGAAAGATGGCAAGTGTGTCCTCTCATTGAACTTTTGCAAGCAGGCACGAAGGCCTGGTCTTCGGCATTGATTGGGTCCTTTTGGAGCTAGCGCCTTGTATTTCTGATCATCAACGCCTGGGCTTCTGCACGTGGGGGCAATAAAGGTTTGGAGAAAACATTACTAATGGAAGATGGTATGATCTTGCTTAAATTTGTTGTGGATATTAATTTGTCTGAAATTTTGGAAATGGGCCCATGGCACATTTGAGGCTAATCACTGTTTATGTAGAAGTGGGTGCTTAAGGATGAGTTTAACAGAGAATGTGTTGAAGTGTTTTCGATCTAGATTCACTTTCATAATCTTTCTCTGGAGTTATGGACCATGGAAGGCCAAAGCTTTCTCGCCAGCTCCTTGGGTAAGCCTTTAAGCATGGATCTCCAAACTTCCAAATATGAAGCGCATAGGGTATGCTAAGATTTGTGTTAAGGTTAGTAGGAATACTCAATTGCTAGAGACACTTCCTATTATGAAGCTTTGTGTTACAAGGGAGTGGGAACCTTTGGACATTAAGCTATATTATCCTTGGAAACCCTAGAATACGATGAAACAATGGATATCTAAAGGTAGGAAATTCAATACTAGTTGGCAGGAAGAGTTACTGGGGGTTGAAGTTTTAACTTTTGATACTACCCATAAGGAGGATTCTCAGCTGGTAATGGAGACTAACATTCATAATCCATCCACTGCAATTCCAGTTGAAGGAGATGATGGGCAATTTCGGTTTATCTCTCCACTTACGACCCAAAACATAGATAAGCATGAGGGTAAGGTGATGATTAATCAACTTGCTGATATACTGCCTGATATTACGAATTTGTAGCTGGAAAATGATCATTTGGAAGTTACATATGAGGGGAAGGGTTGTTTGGATTAGCACATGCTCGAGGATTTTCAAAATCTGGTAAAATCTTCTCCATTAAAAGACATAAGGGAGGATACTATTATGGTGCAGTAGAAATATAATCATCGATTAGGATCATTGGAGGCAACTAAGGTAGATGTTGAGGTTCATTCATAAGTTTCCGTTAAGTCTTCTCAATCTACAGAGAATATGGAGGAGAATAGTATGGTGTTAGAATAGTGTCATAACCTGCTTGACTCATAGGGAGATGTTCATATAGATACCGAAGTTAACAATCAAATAACTCCTAACATTTCTCGTTGATGGTCAATCAGGAGGAAAGCTAATGTAGCACCCCACCCCCGTAAGACCTGTACCAGACATCCTGAGGGATATCCGAGTCTGTGCCCTGTGAGGGTGACGTGCTCAAACACTCAATCATTTGACATTCAGTACAAAAAAAATTTTCTTACAAAACAAAGCAATGCACACATATACAGAAATCAAGTATAAAATTGGCCACACTTTATTTCATAAATATTTGCACTTACAACATTTCAACCATTACTCAAATCATTAAAATTTCACTTTCCACTTGGGCCCATTACTGAGACAAAGCTTTTATAATCATAATAGTAGTACACTTCATAATCAATTACAAAACATTCCACTTTGGAAAGCTTTTACAAATAGAAATCTTCAAATAAGCATGTTACAATAATTGCGGAAGACTCAAATCGATACAAAAATAGGAAAACACTAATGCAGATACGAACTGATCTCGACCTCTTCTTTCACTCACATGCAGTAGGGATACTCCCGTTTTTCTAACGAGATATTCTTCTGAGTCCTAAAAAATATTTGTAAATTTTGGGTGAGTTTTGCGAACTCAATGAGCGACCATCATTGATGGCTCACCCAGTCACATAACACATAATTCACATTCACATCATTTCACATTTTACATTCAATACAATTTAATAATTCATATTATGCATATGTAGTGCACATGAGACTCACTTTTCTTTTATTACTTTGTTGTGACTGAGTGCCTAAACTGTCCCATATAGGGCTCATTGATAACTGTCCCGTATAGGGCTCATTAAACGTTGAGCCTGAGGCTCTGAATCACTTTTGAGCTCAAGGCTCTTTTTCACTCATTGAGCTTTAAGCTCTAATCGAAGGCTACTCTGATCACAACTGCCATTATGTTTCATGCATTCATGAAATGAAATGCATCAATCACATTTGCATGATCTCATTCAATCACATTCTCATATCATCGGACCTTAGTCCGATATTCAACATTAAGTTAAGAATCACATTTTCACTTACATGCAAATGCTCATTCAAAACACATTTATCGTCAAATTATGTACACTTAGTTTATCTCATTCACATACAAGCAACACTTCAATATCTCAACCAAGCATCACAATCATTGGACCTCCTGTTCGGAAACTAACCCAATCAATCATATTCGTATAGACATTCAGTAGTTAATCAATACCAAAATTCACTCAAAACAAACAATGAAATGAGACTATCTAGGTCTACTCACAGTACGCTCCAGATTAGCATTAGCTTCCATGATCCAGAAACGTCTAAATGGGGACGTTCTATCCTGTATCATCATTATGCAAAACACATATTGCACACACATTAATAATTGCACAATCACGTAAACATTCAGTTTTACACATATGTATATGTGTAATGTATAATGCATGCTCAATGACAATCCCGGGTATATGTTCTAAATTCACATCTTATGCTCATTCTCAATTCATGATTCATATTGTCTAATTGAACTTAGACTTACACTTCATTTGCATATGATCACTCTAAATTATCCATTCAATCTTTACCCTTTTATGTGTCTAGTTTATTCATAAGCTTACACCTCAAGAACACTTGGTCACTCTATATCATAACTCAATTTCTCGTCATCTCTTTTCTAACCTTATATGATCTCATAATATCCCATTCTCATCCACAATTAATCACTTAATACATATTACTCACTTCTTTGAATCATAGTTACAATCATATGAACACCTTCAGTCCTATTATACTCATACATTTGATACTTTGATTTCATCCATTTGTTCCCTAAGTTTTAACCTTCATTTTTACTTCAAACCTATCATACATTAGTCTCATAAACCAAGGATCATTCTAGGTTCACTTTAAGACCCATTTAAGGCTTAATTAGGGTCACTTGATGATATGTGTTTAATTGTTGATATTTTTAATCATTTACACTTAGCAATTATTAACATAAAAATGCTTAAGATACTCACTTTAATTCATATTTTATTTTAGGTACCATTCAGAAGCAAAGAAATTAAAGTGAGTTAAAAGCACAAAATTTGGATCATTTTTTGAAGATCAATTTTTACTTGTTTTCATTAAGCAAGAAAAAAATAAAATAAAAGCAGCAGTTGGATGCTCAAAACGACAATAGAAGAAGTGACCTGGAGAACAAAACGCTAAAGCAACAAATTAATTAAGGGACAACAGCTATGAACACACAGTACGACACATACAAATTAACGCAACTTATATAGGGCAGCGTTTTAGGGCAATAAGAGGAGCTAAAGGAATAAAATCACGCAATTAAAGAAGCTAAGAGGCGTGACTATTGTGCTTAAGTGAGGAGCATATTTAATTGTCAAATCACGCTACAACACAAGGGGGCGTGACCAAGAGGCAACAGAGAGACACGCAAGTCACGTATAAATCAAGAAGGCAACACGTAGCAGGGCAACAAGCAATTAGCTGGAGGGTTTTCTACAGAAATGACGAAAATTAAATAGCCAAGGAACAAGACACAGTGGCGGCAGAAAATAAAACAAGGGACAAGGAATAAAACAGGCGGTCGGGCAGCACAGAAACAGGCAGAAGCTGAGAGGGCTGAGAGTCAAGCGTGAGTGGGCAGGCGCAGGTGAAGGCTGCGGCTTGGAGTGCTGGCGCTGGCTTGGCTTGTGTTTTAGTGAAGCTCCAGACGTGAACATCGGGTGTAGAAGGATTTAAGGAGGAAGCACTATTACAGTAGTAGTCTAGTTAATTTAATTTTGACTAGCATTACAACGCGCGGTCAAATTTTGGCACCGTTGTCGAGGAGTGAGGTGTTTTAGTTTTTATTTGTGATTTAATTGGTGTTTTATATATATTTGTTCGTGATTAATTTCTTTTCTGTTATTTTATGATCTTTTCAATTTTTGGTTTCGATTGAAATTTTTTTGATATGGATGGAAGTAATTTCTTTTATAATTCATATTCTCAATCCTATAACAATGTTTGGACTGATCAACCTAACTTTTGTTATGGATGGAATAATCATCATAATTACTTCTATGATAGTTTGCAGGACGCATAACAATTCTCGTACAGACCAGAAACTTCCTATCATAACTCCGGTCCATCTCTGGAAGAGTTGAGTAATATGGTGTAAGAATTTCAGGAGACTACTCTACAATTCCAGAAGGATGGAAGGCAATTTCCAAACGACACATATTATAGCGCCCAAGATCCGAAGAGCCAACATAATTCACTTACATCTTTAGAAGAACTTATTAATACTATGGCTGCTAACAATTTACAATTTCAACAGGATATGCAGCAGGAAATGCAAGAATTCCAACAAGAGACAAAAGCAAGCCAACCTGGTTCAGGTGCATCTTTAGAAGAAATGGTTAACAAACTTGTTTCTAACACTTTGCAATTTCATTAGGATATGCAGCAGGAAATGTAAGAATTCCAACAAGAGACAAAAGCAAGCCAACCTGGTTCAGGTGCATCTTTAGAACAAATGGTTAACAAACTTGTTGCTAACACTTTGAAATTTCATCAGGATATGCAGCAGGAAATGCAAGAATTTTGACAAGAGACAAAAGCATACCAACAGAGGATGGAAAACCTAATGGGTCAGATGGCTATAAGCCTTGATCACCTAGAATCGCAACTAGAAGAAGCACAGCCGTATCAACCCGAGGTGTATTCAATTAAAGTATGTGCGAAAAATTTGCAAAGTGATGAAGAGCTTAAGAATTTTGAGATCAACCCTCAACGAATTGTTTGTGTCAAAGAAGTTAAGAAGGAGCTCGAAGCCACAAAAGACATATCTTTTAACTCAGAGGTAAGTACTGAGTCTATGATTATTTTTGAAACTAACTTATTACCTTTACATAACAGATTGGAGGAATTAAATGAAGAAGAAAAAGGTGAGGAGACATTCGAAATATTTCCGAAATGTATGGACTCAGTCAAAATTGAGAAGCTGAGGATAGGAAAGATGCTGAAGAAGGATGATGATCAACTAAGGCCCTATCCGGAACTAAGGCCCTATTCGCTAACTGTAATACCGGAAGATCACAATTTTGTCACGTGAAGAGAAAAAGGAGTCGAGCCAACGACCTTAAACAAAGGCGCTTCTTGGGACGCAACCCAAGGGAAGTAAATTTCTTTTTCTTTACATTTTCGCATTATCTTTTTATATGCATGTGTGTTTTTGAATTTGTTTGTTTTACTTGCTTTTAAGTTTTCAGTCAAAATGAGAGAAAGAATAAAACAAATGAAACAAACATTTTCTCGTTTTCTATTGGTTCTGGGATTATATAATCATGATTAAAGTGTGGATTGACTAAAGAATTTCATAGCAACTTTATCATGTACTTTTGCTCGTGTGATTGGTCGATATGCATTATCTTTAGAAGAGTAGTGACTAATGGTAGACGAAGCCAGTAAGATTTTGAGCCTTATTTGACTGACACATCCATATCAGTCTCATTGCCTTTTGATAATGTGTCACCTTCATGACATGTATGTCCCGATTTTGCATTGATTTTCTATTCGAGACCACATTTTTATCACATGCATTAACATAGATATGATTAGGTATTTTTTGTTTTTCATAAGCTACATTAGCCAAATATCCTACCCTATTGACATAATTTTTCCCTTGTTAATCCCCTTTGAGCTTTATACTTTTCTTTTTTGTATAAACCACATTTTATGCTTTTAAACTTAACCAAATGTCCTACCCAAGTCATACAGCTAGTGGAACATTTGTGATTGTTAAGTTTGTGAATATGCAAAATTCTAAGTGTAGGGGTGTACATATGTGAGGGTTGGTTATAATCTTGGGATGTTATTTTATGTCTTATTATTGAAATTCCCATGTTGATGTAGTTTATTTTAATTTTTACAAGGAAAAGAAAGAAAAAAAAGAAGAAAAGAAAAAATGAAAAAATGAAAGAAAAAAAGAATGAAAATTTTTTTGTTTAAAATAAATGTATCAAGAAAGAATTGCATATGTGTTGAAAAGTTGTTTATGATTTATGCATTTTCTTAGAGTTGTAATGAATGTGTTATTTGAGCATGTTGAATATGAAGTTGAGGTTGGCTTGGAAGGTTCACTCTTGTGATTTCATGTTGGCATAAATTGTATGAGTGATTCCTTCGGAGTGGTATATGCTTCATGTGGTTTGTGTGTGAGAGCTGAATTTGGTTGTGAAATGTAAATGTTGCATTCGTCATAACTGACGGTACCCAGTTTTTGATGAGTGTTACTTTGTTTCACTAGCTTTGATGGCTTTCATGCTACTTAAACTAAATATACCTCACCTTACCCTTGCCTACATTACAATCTTGAAAAGTCCTTTGATTCGTGATTTTGCATGTGAACATTAGTGGTGGAGAAATGAAATGATATGCAAAATTGTGGATTGTGATGATCATGAATGGTGTTGAGTCTACCCATGAATATATTTTAGTTAAACACATTTTCCAGTCTACCATTAGATTGCTCAGTTTTTGAAGATATTGAATGTTAATAGATCATGAATAAAGGCTTTGAATGTTGAGTTTTTGCTTAGGTTTTTAAAAGTCATTCACTTTTACTTATGACTATCTATTCTTAAGAAATGTGGAAAATGGGTTAAAGTTCTAGTTTGTGATTTTGATTTTGACGATTTGCCTGAGGACGGTCAAAGACCAAGTGTGGGGGTATTTGATAGAATTGAATTTTCTTAGATTTTCTTATGCATTTATATGTAATTTCAATCCTATTTTTATAGATAAAATGTTCAATTTGTGTTCAATTTGTGTTGACTGTTAAATTGGATACATTGACATATTTTTCAGACTAAAAAGGGAAAATTTTCTAAAACAAATTGGAGCACAATTTTTTATTTAGTTAAAGGGAAATTAAAAAAGAAAAAAAATCAAATTAAGTAAAATTTTGCATGCGTCTAACGCATGCATACGAAGCAACGTTACAGTGGGTCTTAAAAAAAGCCAAGGGTTTGAATGTAAACAATGAATGTTTTAATTGTCTTATGTATAGCTACAGATAGGGAGGAGCGCCAGAGAGGGTTTTAGTAAGTGTGACAAATTGGCTAGGGCAGAGACAGCTGGACACGTGGAGAGAAGGGATGCAGCCAAGGTTTTAATGCATAGGATATATAATTGTCAAATAAACCTTTGGCTGAGGGACGAATGTCGACGTAGAGAGGGTTTTAGTGAGGTTTTACGTTGAAAAGAGGAGAGCTTTAGGGATGCGTGCCGACATATGTGGTTAATTTGCTTGTTATACAGGAACAAGGAAAGTAGTCGGTGAGAGAGTAGCCAGGAGAGGAGTGAGGCTTAAAAAGTTGAAAAGTCAAGAGAGCATGTGAGGGGGAGAGTGCCGGCACAGAGAGCATAAGAGAGGGTTTCACAAGATGAGTGTGTGGTTTTATTTGTCACATCGGGGTAATAGTGTCGCCACAAGTAGGAGGTCTTTAAGTAATTTTTAAATCATTTTGTCATATATATATAGGAGGTTAGCGAATGAAGAGAACGCATGAGATGGTTTTGGTGTTGAGTTTTTAATTTGTCTTGTAACTTGCAGCTACAGTGTCGGCAGGAGACTAAAGGCAGGAACCAAGAGTAACAAGTCGGAGACTAGAGACGGCACAGACGCAACACAAGGCAAGGGAATTTAAACTCCTCCAACTTTATTTGTCTTGTCACCTACAGTAGCAGCACA
>JAOSBP010015503.1:0-10731 GCA_027563825.1 Erythroxylum mucronatum | reverse complement strand
CTGACGAAGGCAATTAGACACAAATGGAAAGGAAATATTTATGCAACGGCTACAAGATTATTAGCAACGGCTAGTAGGGGATCCAAAGTCTATAATCATCCAAGGAGGCTGCAAATAACAAAAAAAGATCAAGGGAAAAAAGATAGATGTCCACATAGCCAAAAACTGAACAATTTACTCCAAGCTTGCTCTACATTGCTCTTAGTTTATTTCCAATCTATTTTGAGCGTTATTCTTTCATCTTTATCTTATCATTATTTGTGAGTTGAGTGATTAGTGATTAGTCACTTGTGAGGTAGGATTTGTGCCAGAAAACAAATCGTTTGTAAAGGTAGCTTGAGCCGAAAATCAAATGATATTGTAAGAGTTCACACTAAACTAAAAAGTGTGTAGTAAAGTGGTTTGCCAAATCTTAAGTGGGAACTTAAGTAGAGGACGTAGGTCTTAGCACCAAACCTCTATAAAAACAGTGTTTGCTCTTCTTTCCTACTCTTTACATTTATATTTAGTTAAATTGGTTTTGTGTGAATTAACTTTTGATTTTATTGTAGAACTTTACAAAAAGCATTAGAGATCTATTCAACCCCCCTTCTAGATCGTTTACAAATCCTACAAGGATTTATGAAAACTTAAGAATGAGAAAGATAATCTTCTTAAACTTATGTGATGAGTTGTAGAGTTTAGGAGGCTTAAAGGCAACAAATCATTTTACTGGGGAGGAACAAGTAGCAATTTTCTTGATGACTATAAGGCATAGTGAGACAACTAGAGTCAATGCCGAACGCTTTCAACATTCGACCTATACAATTTCGAAGTATTTTCGAAAAGTCTTATATACAGTAAAAGAGTCATTACTCCACCATTTTTACTAATACACCTCCTGAGATTTAACATAATTCAAAATTATTTCCATATTTTCAGGTACATTTATATAGTTAATTACTATTTTAATTATATCCTTATGATTAAAAATTATTTTAATATATTTTTAAATTTTTAGAATTATATAGGAGCAATAGATAGTACACATATTGATGCAAATGTTCTAATCGATGAACAAATACCATACAGGGGCAAAAGAATTAATCCAACCAAAAAAATTTTGTGTAGTTGCTCAATTGACATGCGTTTTACATATGTAATGGGTGGATATGAAGGTACTGTAAATGGCTCTTGAGTTCTTTTGGAAACAGTGAAATCTAGCGAAACAATTTTCTATACCTCCATAAAGTATTATATTATTTAAAATAAGCATAGTAATTATGATTCATTTTTAATATCTTTTTTGTTAATATTATGTTCTTTCTATGTTAGATAAGTACTATTTGGTTGACTAGGGATACACTAATATACCTATATTTCTTTCACCATATCGAGGTGAAAGATATCATTTGCGAGATTGTAGAGGCAGAGGAAGACCTCAAGGTCCACACGAATTGTTTAACTACAGGCATTCTTCATTAAGAAATGTTATTGAAAGATGTTTTGACATTCTAAAAGCAAGATTCCCTATACTTAAAAACATGTCAGAGTTATGATATGAAGAGATAAAAATGCATCGTTATTGCTTGTTGTGTTATACATAACTATGTCTATATTAGAATGTATGTATGGACAAAGCGATGAATTATTTGAAAGTTGTGTTGCAAATGAAGAACAAATTAGAGAAAGTGAAAATGAAGATATAAGTTCTCGAGTGGAGTATAACATCACTCCAACATAATTTTAAGGTATGTCCTAAAAGCGAGATGAAATTGCTAGACAATTGTTATGTAATTATATTATTTCTAATTAATTTATGTTTCTTTTGGTCAATGATATTACTATTATGTTTTCAAGAATTATAATATGATGGACATATTTTATTGATTAGAACGACTTAATATAATTTCTAATGTAATTTTATTATATAAATTAATGTGTAATTTTTAATAATATTTGATTTGCATATATTTAATTTTAGGTATAATGATAATTAATTAATTTAAAATATAATGTATTATAGTATAATTATTACACATAAAAGTATAATTACAAAAAAAATATAAACAAGATAATAAAACCAAACATGTTTTTGTTTTCAATTTTTATTGCAAATATCAACCAAACAAAATTTTTTTTTCAATTTTTATATTTATAGATCTTGACTAAACAGGTTTTAGTTTTTTTAAGAGAAAAAAACAAAAATCAAAAACAAGAATCAAAAACCAAAAACAAAATAAAAATAAAAGTGAAATCAAACATTCCCTAACTGTTAGTTTTATCGATATACTCCAGCTAAGTCATCACATTATGCCTATCCTTTACTAGCATCCTCATGCAGTAAGCACCAGTTTATGATCCTATATTACAGAAATCGCAGGCTTTTTGCAAAACGAAGCAATATCAGTATATGAGGAATAAGCATCGGCTAACTCTGTGTCAGCATAATAAAGAGGATTACCAGCCATGATAATACAAAGGATGCAAACATTATCTAGAATGATAATACAAAGGATGCAAGCATTATCTAGAATGATTGGGTGTAAAGCATCTAAAGGTGACTTTTTAAGGTCACCGTCAAATCCCAAAGCTCAACCTAGACAAGCAGTGGAAACTGCCAAGCTAGAGTATCTCACTACCAGCTTGGAAAGGAATAACTAATTTCTACTTGTACAGGATAATTTCAAGTAGAGTAACGTATATGAATCCATAAAATAACTACAAGTGTAAACTTCTTTTTTGTAAGAAATAGTTTAAAAGAATAGGACAAAGTGAATAGTATTCTTTTGTCTAGAATTTCTCCAATGCTGTAATTGCTGAGGAGCTCGCGTTCTCGCTTGCCAAAATATTAGTCATAATATGCTTCCCTTGCGAATATTTTCTTCACCTGTAACGACAAAACATAAAATGAAAAGCAAGAATGAGGATTCTCATGGCTAGGGAGTCACACATGACACTGAAAAAGTACCAAGCATACGTCAAAAACAATTGATTATATCCCTAGAAACGGGTTTTAAAAGAGGGCACTCTCCAAAGTGGTAAAATATAGTCTGACTTGCTAAACTGTTGAATTTTCAACTGCCCATACAACCCTCAGTTTCCCAACACACAAAGAATGATCAAACACAAATGAGAACATATGATATGAGGTGCCTTAACACGCTTGATACAAGTTACCCTAATGGAATATGCAAGACAAAGATGCAAATCAAATAGCAGAAGCAGGAATAATATAAGTTCCTTTAGGAACAGAATGATGCCAAGATCAAAAGCATGAACCTTACTTGCTCAAGAGTCAAAAACATAATAACATTCCAAGAACCCATCCGCGTGAAATTTGGGAGAAAGCCCTTATAAAAGGCAAAGAAACCCTGCAGCCATTAGCAGTCCCAGGTTACTATCTATGTGACTAAGATGAAAGTTCACGTAGAAGGGCATTCTAAGAGTTAATCAAATGCAATAAATTAAGACAACTTGGAATTGTATTTTGTCAATTGGAGACTTGAATCCAAGCTGTTTGAGGGGGGGGGAAAATTTACATGACACTGAGCTAAAATTCATTGGCTACAAAGACCGAGATTTAAGAAAGTAAAAACGTAATAGAATGACAACGCAAATTAATCCTCTTGTCATATTAATTTACATTTCCATGATGTCGCTTGCACTCTAATCGGCCTATTATGCATAACTGCACATACAGGATTTAAAGAATTTAGATGATACATAGAATGAAAATAACATACCTCATTCTTCAGTGTCTTGATTAAGCAGTCGACGGTGTTTTTGTAGGAAGAATCTCCCATCATTCTAGATTTAACCTAAAATATAGTGCAAAACACCCGTAAAAGGTGTCTAAGTATAATAGATCAAAAAGCATATGGGAGTACAGGCAATGATTAATTACACTAAATTCTTAAAGTACCAAAATATGTTATTAGCACTATCTTGTTATTGGCTTGAGTGATTTTCATGGACTATGCTACGATTGGCAAGATTTATGATGCTGATGAGCAGTCAAGGTAGAATTTAATTATGGGATAAATTCATTTATATTATTCTTCATATCACCTTAAATGTGATGAAGAATTTGAATATCAATTGATACTTTACAATCAACTTGCTAAAGTTTGCATGCACATCAACTGAATATCAAAGTCAATCAAAGACTGTCTGATATAAAATTAGGTCCCCACGGATTACCTTCATCTGATTACAACTTAATAGTGACAGGAATTCCTTCTCTGGTTATCATTAGTATACTCACTTCACAGCTTAAGCAACAGTGTTCATTTGATAACTTTTTATTCACAACATCTTCAAGGATCTAAGTATATTAGTAGAATTAGTAAGAAAATAAATCGTTCACTGAGATAACAGATGCATGTTTCTTTTTTGAACTGCTAGAAAGTAGAAAACACAACATCTTCAAGGATCTAAGTATATTAGTAGAATTAGTAAGAAAATAAATTGTTCACTGAGATAACAGATGCATGTTTCTTTTTTGAACTGATAGAAAGTAGAAAATCGATACTTACGACATCAATGGGAGAACCTATACAGACCGCAAAGAAACCTGCACCCAGACCAGCTAGGAGATGAGTAAAAATATTGTCCATGAACCCTGGAATTTGCAAAATTGTCTGCATATGTGTGAAGAAATTAGGACAATATTACCAATTAAATTACAGTTGCAGATAACAACAAAAATATATAGACAATTCAACTGAAACAACTGGCTTCTATATCTCTACCTGTTTAACTTGATCATAACTGGCTAGTTCAGCAGCATTAATAATAGCATTCCGTGCAATGTTGGGCCCAAGTCCAGTCCACAAAGCCCCTAGTCCTTCCTAATTATAGAGACAGATTAGTGCAATTCAATTAAACTGCTAGCAGTAAATAGACAAAAACGACTGCTAGCAGTAAATAGACAGAAACTAGTGCAGGAAACCAACTTGTCTAGTTATGGTAATATAAGCATCCAAGGCTCCAGTATATCGCCTTGGAACCCCAGCAGACAATTTTCCTTCAGCTTGAAGCCGAACTTTAACAAGGTCAGTTGGATTAGCAACAACTATTGCTAGAGCACCTACATAACATAAAATTTCATTGACAAGAGTTATGCATTCTCAAAAGGCAAAACAAAGTAGTTAATGATCAGAACTGCATGTACCAGAGCAGTAAGATAGTCACCAAATACACTAACCAGTTAACAAAGCTGCAAGTATTTTTTGATACAAAGGTATATCTCCAACAAAATCACTGCCAACCAATAGTGTTTTTACCTGTACAAGATGCATTTAATCAAAGAAAATTATTATTTTCCATTCTATAGAATCTCATCTAGGGAAAAAAATCTCAACATTCACCGGTCCATAAAGCCCAATCCTTAATCCTCCATAAAGAAATTGGCGATGTAACCCTGCCGTAATGCCTTTCCAAAGAGCTGATAGACCTTCTTCTCTAGCAATAGTGCCAACTGTACCCAGTAAACCCCTATATTTAGGCGGACTCCATCCATCTCCATTAGCTATTTTACTTTGGAGTTGAAGTCTGACTTTAGCAGTGTCCAATGGTATTGTACAGAACTGCATAACCAGGATCACAAAAGTTAAGCGAACGTTTTATTGTTGTTTCCTGAAAACAATACGGGAGACATGAAAGATGCAAAAACTGCAATAAAGACATAAAGGGAGAAGAATATGAATATACTAATGTCAGGTTTAACGATTTAAAGAATAAAAAGAGTTGGATTCTCGAAACCTTCATGACAGATTAGGATATCACATAAACAAAAATCTTTAAACAGAAAACCCAGAGAATGCACGAGAGGGGAAAGTTGAAGATGAAGATAACAAAGTGAATCTATAAACTGTCTCATTGCTTTCACCCACATTACTCATGTAGATATTGATGCTTTGCTATTATCGAAAACCCAAAACCCCAATAAAAGTAATATATATATAGTACAAACAGAGAAGGCAAACAAGTAAGAGAACGGTAAAAAGGGAATGCAAGCAATGAAAATGAATACCTCGGCGAAACAAGCCGCGAAAGCACTGCAAATGAAGATTTCAGCGAATGAGATCTGGGATTTGGGCTTGAGATCTGCCATGAGATAATTAATAGAACGATAATGGCAAAGTAATGTGGAAATGCAAAATGGGTTTAGAGTAAGAAGGAGATAGAGTAGAAGATTTGAACGAGGAAATTGAAGAGCGGAAGTGAAGAAATAAGACACTGGCTTCAACAGCAGAACAAAAGCTCTTCAATATTCACATCCCGTGTCTATTTTTCTTCCAGCTCCTTTAAATGAGTATAACCTCAACTGGCTGTTTGTTGAATTTGTGCCTATAAGGTGGTTTTGACTTCAGTTTATTACGACTTTTGACAAATCTTTATAATAGGGTGTTGAGACACATTTACACTATTGTCCATTAAAGGATCCTTTCCTTTATGATCAGATGTTGACTTCTCAATGGTCACGCCTGACTAGAATTTCTAGCTAGAAATGCATTTTAAGCCTTAATATTTATAACAAAATACAAAAATAAAACAAATCTTAACGTTTAAAAAGTTCAAATTCATATCAATATTTATTTGACATTAACATTTTTAAAACATTCAAATATAGATCTAAATGAAAAGTTTGGAGAGATTAACTTTATATTAATTAATTATCATATTAATATTAATGCGAGATTATTTTTATTTTTTGAATTAAAAATAGACCCTACTGTTACAACGCAGAGATCCATTGTCATAATCTATAAAAAATGAATCTCACTCTCATGTGACAAGTGAGACCTACATTAGAAATCAAAGGTGCATCTCAATACCACATAAGACCCACGTTAGAAGTCGGAAGTGCATCTCAATGCCATATAATGGTAAGGCCTACTTTTTAGTTAATTTAAGAAATAATTACACACAACTCAAGGGTTGTGGTTAAGTGGCAAGAACTCATCCATCCTTAACCAAAGGTTAGGGGTTCGATCCTTTTCTTTAAGTATGGAGCAGCCTTAAATTCTTGGGCCAGCTGTCCCACCCTGTGAGGTGCCTACAAGTTAGCGAAGGGATTAGTCACTGGGTTCGCCAGTGAATACCCTGGTCTAAGACTAAAAAAAAAAAGAAATAATTATACAACAGTTGAGCTTACCTTCTATTAAAAAATATAAAAATAATGTCACGTCAATATTTACATGACATTTAATTAATGAGGCATTAATCTTGTTAGTTTTTTCATCCATATAAGGTCTATTTTGATCATTTTGAAAATATTGAGGTTAAATGTTAGAATTCAGATTAAATTTTGTTATAAATATTGAAATTCAAAATACATTTTTGATCAAAAGTTCTACAAAAAGCGTTGCATGTGCTAGACTGATGAGGATACTCAATAGGATGAATAGGATTAGAGAGTATACAAAAAAACTAATATCAAATCCAATTCATGTTCTCCTGTAAATCATTGAATTTTGGATTTAAACTAACAAATTATTATTATTTACTTGCATAAATCTACCATAAGCAATTATAAATAAAATGAAAGAACCCTACTAGCAATTATTTTAAGGATACAAAATATTAATCTTATTTTAATCTACCATCCACTTTAAATGTCATTTCATTGTTACACAACTAGGGCATCAAATTGTTCCATTCCAAATTTGGATTTTAAATGTGAATAAGATGGTAGGATCAAAATATTTGCATTACTTATTTAACAAAAATAATTACACTTAAGAATCTTTTTTTTTTAATCTACCAGTTAGAAATCTCTAATATCTTCTTTGTTTGTTTTTCTTATTTTTCTCTTATCGGAATACAATAAACAACTATAACTACCTTCAGTCACTATTTATTTAGCAAATAATTGAGTGTAATCTTTATAACATCTCTCTCATAAATGATGGGATTAACTTATCAGAATTTATAGTTTTTATACTCATATAATAATTCATATGACTAGTAGATAACGAGATCACATTATTATAAATCTATTAGGAATATTTGATATCTTAACTAATGAATCAATCTTTAAATAGATTTCGTATGCTATACCTTAGATAATTTATTGCATCAATTATCATCTCAATCTCATTATATAAATGTTTCATATTCGTAGTGCCTTTTACAAAAAAACACTTTTTTAATACTTCTTGATGTTTTATTCAAAAAAATACTTCTTGATGCAAACTCAAATTTATAATGGTCTTCCTCTTTTTCTAATCATTTGGGTTAAATTAACAAGCCTTTCTTAAATGTCTCATCATATCTAATCATTCATGATTTTCTAACAACATTATAAGATCGCAAGCATTACTCAATTATCTGAAATTAAAAATCGAGAAAAGAAGATACTTTAACTTGAGGTTCACATAGCTCTAAAAGATCCTCATATAATATAATTTGAGAATATAACTTATATTATCCTCATTGGTCATGCACATATGATATGATTCATGTGCTAAAGCATTGGCATTCTTTTATTAGAGTGTGTGTCTTTCCTCGAATATTGTACACATAATAATTCAAGCATCCCTTGTTTAGAAATCAAGGTGAGATTTGATCTCTTGCACAACAAAACAATAATAAAAAATTTTCATTTGACTTCTTGAACTTATGAATGTGTTGAGAAAACTCTATAACTATTATAAAGAGTGTTAGGTAAGAAGTGCTAACTCCTATGGAGTCTAAGCCTATTTATAATAGGTTCTAAATATTTTAGTAATTTAATTGAAATAAAATTCTAATTTTAATTAAACTTTGATTAGAATTATAATTAATTCTAATTAAATAACAATTGTATCCAAATGATATAATTCTAATTAAATAACAATTGTATCCAAATCTTTATCATGTCCAACTTAATTAAAATTCATTTTCTCTCTTCAACCCCTTCTTTATGGGTTACCCATTATGTTACTAATTGATATAAATTATAACCCTTAATCTTATTATCTAATTAAATAATTTATATCCATAAATCAAAATTGACGTCTAGTAATGTATCACGACTATCCAAATACTTAACAATATAAAAGTTATTTTGTCTAACCTTTCTATGCATGATTTTTCATATAATTTAATATTTTCATCATATAATATTTTGATTAGACATAAGAATATGGAATTAACGACTACTTTATTTGAGTCCAATCATGATAATTCTCCATTATTAGTAAATTCTCCATTATTAGTAATTGATTCAATTAATGACATTGGAAAACTTTTTTCAAAGTGTCGTTCTACCTTGTCTAAGGATTTTCCAAATCAATATTAATCAAGAATAATATAACATGCTTCTTAATAACATTAGGGTGATGAATCATCTATTGATCATTCAGTATCCATATATAGTCCATATTATATTTAGTGACTACTGACTAAGCTACTCTTTACTAAAATAACTCATAAGTAGTATCAAAACATAACAATCCCCATACGAGATACTTTAGAGATCTTAAGTCAAAGGATTACTTATGCATTCATCATAATCATAATTTTTATAGACACACAACTAATGTTTCAAATAGAATTCTCACATAGGATTAGTTCAGTGAACTTGTTTTCTAACAAACATACATACATTTATTTAAGTATCTTTATATTTAATCTATAGTATTAACTACTTCCTTCAAAAGGAAGAAACATAATGTGTACTAGTCGTTTTACGCTCTATTAATGTCTAATCTTAATAAAACAATGACTAAGAATGACATAGAGATAATATATAAATGTAATACGAATCTTAAAATTATAATCTCATTATAATTTTATTTTAAATGTACATTTATTTCATCAACTTTATCTTACACATCTAAAAATGTATAAGATAAAGAACGCCTTTAAATAATTATGTCACTAAATTATGACCAACTAATTGGCTACAGGGTATAAACCAACAATTTCTTACTTGAATTAAGTCAATTATTTAAGTATTTTATATCATATCTCTATATGACGATTATACTACTGGTGGGACAGTGGTTTAGTGAGAGAATTCTCCATGATTCTGTATTGTAAAAACTTGCTTAAATCTTGCAATTTTTCATCTTAATTAATATCATAATTAAGAGAGACTACCCAAATACATACTTGGATTTTTTTATAAGACCTTAGCTCTGTTTGCATGCCCAACGTGTCTAATGTTCCACTGTACATTACAATCTAAACACAAGGCACTATATTAAGTTTATTAAGCTTCTTTATCCAAATAATCATTTTAACTAAATGAAAATTGCATTATAGCTTAATTATCAATCAATGCTACATTAAAATGTTTCCCCAATCTCAAAATCATCTTGTGCTAAATAAAATATACCTTAACCAGGATTTACTTCTAAAGTTAAAATCCATATATTCTTAAACTCAAATATCAACTTATATATAGAATAATGGATATCTCAAAAACTTCATAAGTATCATTTATCTTAAATACCAAACACGTTCAGTATATCATCTATACACTTAGACTTAGAATAGGTAAATATCTTTCATATCTATCTCTATATATCTAATTCCCAAAATTAATGTTGTTAACTTTTCATATCCAATAAGAGTTTTTCTTAAACAAATATAGTTTTAACAATTAAAAACTACAAATGTTAGCCCCAAAAATTTTTTTTATGATTAAGCATGATTAGATTTAGTAAGTTGAATTAGCACTAATTAAATTGTGATTAATCAAGTATGTTAGCATTAATTGAGGTAAGTAGCATGAATTAAAAATAACATTAATGAGGC
>JAOSBP010015492.1:0-10731 GCA_027563825.1 Erythroxylum mucronatum | reverse complement strand
CCATTAAGATTTTTAGTAAGTACTAATTCATCATATGTATGTATAAAGGTTTTGTATATTAAAATGAGTTATGTATTGGTGTATGAAACTGGGATGTAAATTTGTGTAGGATTATGGAATGTGATATGGTATATGGGATTGAATTCTGATGATGGATATTGATGTGAAATTATTGAAGTGTTAGGTATAGAATTGTGTTGATTGTGGTTGGTTTCCGGATAGGAGGTCCGTTGAATGGGTTGTCATGGCTGGTTATGACTATAGAAGTGTGTTTTGATTTGTAGAATTTTTGGGTCTCTTAGGTTGCAGCCGTTATGCTGCCCGATTTTTGATAAAATCGGTTTATGGTAAAAGATAGTGAGTTAGAATGGTTCAATTCCCAAAAAGAGAAATTGTATTGATTCGATTTGTATAAGATTGATTAGAATGAATTTGAAAGGATTGAAAAAGAAAAAGAATGAAAAGAAAAAAAAAGAAATATACCAGATTTCAAATTGGATAAGTCTAAAGTTTCCAACGCGATAGTCTTATATGTTCATGTTTCGGATGTCGGACTCTATGGAAATCCGTTCTTTGTGATTCGTTCCGATTTGTGTTTCAGAAATTCGTTTCAGTTCGTATGGAATTCGATTTGCTTCCGATTCGTTTTCGCTTCATTTCGTTCTTTGCTCCCACTTGCGTTTGTTTTCGTTTCCGTTTTGTTCGCGAGGTTGGGATTCGAAATCGGGTCCCAACAAATTTAGTCTCCTAGATTTCCAAATTTTGCCATGAAGTCGGTAGAGGGTCAGTTTTCACTGTTTTCTTTAAGATAGTATTTTAACCATAACTTCTTCGTTTCTAACTCAAATTGAGCGTTTCCAGTGGCGTTGGAATCGTTAGAACCGAGGGAAAAATTTTATTAAAAAGCCAACCCAAATTTTATATTGGAGGTTTTTCCCCTATTTGTGGTTAGTATTGTTGTCGGTTTGGGTCTTCTATGCTTGTGTGGGTCCGAATGTTGGACCTCGGAGACGGGGTTCAACAGCTGAAATGTAACAGAAAATCTTAAATATTTGCTAAATATCACAATAATATCTTTAAACTTATTCCTCAAATCAAGCACTAAAATCATAATCAAATTTGCCTAAGATCTAGTTAATTTAACCATTTATTTCATAGAATCTGCAACCTAAGGGATTTTCCAACAGCATGGTTGGTTGGTTCAGGGGAAACGGGTTGTCCAACTTTCGAGGTTGCAGGTGGTTGTTGAACGTGAGAAGGTGCATGTTCAGTGACAAGTGGCTCAATAGGTGAGTGAAAAATAGCATTAGGAGCATTCTCAGGAGCAGGAATATTTTCATTTTCCTTTGCAGACAGGTTAGGCGTATCATCGGGAGCAAGCATGTTTCCCATTAGCTCAGAATAGCTACCAGTTTCGAAGGTTTTCCCTATGGCTTTCCAAACTTTCCCCTGGTGTTTGGGGAGAGGTTTCCATTGGTAAGAGACTTCGGCACTATCCATCCTCCCATAAATTATGTCCTTCACTGAGCCTCATGACAGGGATTTCGGTAGGCAGCTCTTTGGAGATATCCACGTTAATACAAATGCGGGCATAGCCCACCCGCTTCTTCGTAGCAGTGTTTTCGTCAACACATAGGGGCTTACCGATAAAACTAGCAAGAGCACTCAATCCTTTGGTGGTCCAGTATTCAAGAGGGATATTGTAAAGGTGAATCCATATAGGAATGTTTTGCATCTTGATAGATTCAAGTTTCAAGCTCGATTGCTGGAGTTGCAAGAACAATGGTTTATTACCCACATGCCAAGGGCTCTCCTCTAGGATTTTTTAAGCTTGGGAGGCGGATCTGAATGAGAACAAAATGAGGTTGTCCTCAGTGAGAAGTACATTTACTAGTTCTTTGCCATTCCAAAAATGATGAGCCCATTTATGTACGATTGGGAAGGGGGGACGTTGATCAAAGAAGCAACCAACGAAGGTGGCTTCCCAACAGCGAGCTCCTTCTTCAAGAATTTCAATCTCTGGATAGACTATCAATTTGCCATCGATTTCGTGAGAGGTTGAAAGGTTAGGCTCAAGGTATGGTGATTGCCAACAACCTGTTTCCAACTCTTCCGAGGAGTAGTTTAGTGGTGGAAGACTCAATGTGAGGTTGAGTAGGGAAGGAAGGAGAGGCGAGGAGGGTAAAGTTGGGAATTCATCTTGGTAAGAGACAACCAAGGTTTGCATACTCAGAGATTACGCTATTATCATATGCCGTTAAAGTCACTTAGTCTCTTGAGAGGATCTTTGCAAACCGAAGGGATTGGGGGGCTTAGCATCTGGAAAATTTGCTCGACAAATGATGCATTTTTAGCGAAATTAAGATGGGTCCTGATAATTAACCCACACGCTCTTTGAGTCCAAGTTCTCCATGCAAAGTACAACTTTGACATCAACCATCTCCTCACCTCACTGGAGGCAAAAGGGGGTTCAACGGTTTGGCAGAGCATCGAGGCGACATGACATATAGTTCTGGAAGCCTGCAATGGAGAGTAGGAGATGGCGCCAGCACTTGCTTTTGGACGGACCCTTGGGTTACGTGAGTCGGACCGCTTTTACCCCTTGTTACAGCCCCTCCCCCGACTTTCACTCACTCCCTTAGTGTGCAACACTTTGTGTCAAATGAAGGGACTTGGAATTGGGACACTTTTCAGCATTACCTCCCGACGTCGATTGGTAAAGCCATAGCCGGCATGTTTCCTCCTAAAGCCTTCCTAGGCCCGGATAAGGTTATTTGGGGACGTTCTGATACTAGCCTTTTCACGGTAGCTTCCACTTATTCTATACTCATGGGACATGTTGACAACTCCCGACTAGATCTTTGGCAGAAAATTTGGCAGCGAAATGGTCCCCAACGCATCCATTCCTTCATCTGGCTTCTTGCACACAATCGTTTACTTACTAATCAATAACGTGCTTGCAAGCACCTCACTACAGATGACGGATGCCCCCATTGTCATTTACTCGAATCCTCGCTGCACGTGATGCGCGACTATGACCGAGCCCGTCAAGTGTGGCAAGCTTTCCCTCCTCTAGTCATCTCTCCAGATTTTTTCGCTATGTCTACCCCGAATTGGATCACTTCTAATCTCTAGAATCACCGTCGTGTCCTTGGGCATGCTTGGGCGATTATTTTTGGCATTACTTACTGGTTCCTATGGAATTGGTGAAATTCGTCCCTCTTTGAGAATCGTTTTACATGGCCTGACTCACCCTCTTCTCTTATTTTGTCCTATACATATCAAGTTCGCCAGGGCGCCGTGTGGACACGCCGAGTTCCCACTGCAGATCGCCCTTGCCCAGATAGACCCATCGGGTGGACCCAACCTCCAATTAGGTGGGTAAAATTAAACACAGATAGAGCCTGTAAACCATCCGTGATCTCAGCTTCAGCCGATAGACTGTTACGAGATAGAGAAGAGAACTAGATTGGAGGATTCACACACAACCTCGGATGGTGTTCAGCACCGACTGCTGAACTCTGGGGAGTTTTTTTTAGGCCTTACCCTTGCTTGGAACCTCGGGTTTCGTCGGATAGAGCTGGAAGTCGATTCTACAGTGACGGTGACTATCCTATCCTCCTCCGATAGTGGTTCTCGGCCACTCACCTCGTAGTTATAGGCATTAACGAGCTGTTTGCTGCAATTGGACTATTGCTCATCGACATATCTACCGAGAAGGCAACAGATGTACCGACTGGCTAGCAACTTATGCCGCACATTTTCTTGTAGGCATCCATTATTTACCTACTACACCTATCAGATGCCATCCTATCCTTCTAGAAGATGAGCCCGGGACGATTCCCGCGTCTCGCTCTGTAATTTTCTTAGTTGTACTTCCCTTTGCAAAAAAAAAAGTTACTTCTGTAAGATATTTGTTTTAAATTACATTCTCATAAGTTATTTTATATATAAATAATTAATTTTATAAAATATTTTTAATAAATAGTTAATATTATTATTAGTTAAATCAATTAATATAATTTACTATTAAATCAACTAATATAATCTGTTAATTGTCAAACAAATCAAATTCTTAAAATTGAATACCTATAATTTTTTAGCTTAACTCGAGTAACATGCGGTGGATCAGTACAGGTTACTCCGTATGTAGTCCACGTAAATCATACCCAAGAAGTAGAACAAAGCCATAAATGTCAACTCCTCTATTCTTATTTCTTACAACAACGCACGAAAATTTTAGGCAAAGACAGCTATGGCTTTACTCGATTCTCGTCCCACCATCCAATTCTGTCGTAAGCCAACTTCCTTTTGTCTTTGTTTTCCTTATATATTCTTCTCTTTTCCCTCACTTTCTTGGCCCTCCTCATCCAATCACCCCAAACAATTAAGAAAAAATCGATATCGATTAGAAAAGGAAAAAGAAAAAGAGGGCGTGTTACTAACCTCTCTACCGCTTCTACTCCATGTTAATCTGATCGGAGGTCAGGAAGAATTGGTGCCTAATCATGTGTCCGTAATAATTATTATTACAAGTGACAACATTGTACATGATCATCAATCTGGGCTCGAAATTCTCGGACATGGAGGTGCAGCGGTTAAGAGATTTGATGTTTCTATGGTCTAGGATCCAACGTAACCGTGTGGCTCTTGTGGGTGGAAACCACACCGCTGCTAGGTTTTGCACTCGCTAACTCTTTTCCCTTGAACGTTCTTCTCTATCTCTTACCCTGATCATCTGCCAGAGTCTTTCTGCAAGATTCCTTTCTGTTTTTTTTTTCTTTCTGCTTTTGACGATATATTTAGGACCCAATTCTATGGCATTCAAGCGTATGGACGACTTTCAACAGAAACCCTTCAAGCAACGCAAGCTCTTGGTCTTGCATGCCAATTTCGTGGATCATTTGGATGATGAGAAGTTGATCGATTATTCCTGGATTTTAACGCTTGTCGCTCGTGCCATGCTTTTGGCATTGGTTTTTGTTTCCTTACCAAGTATAAAAAACCGTTTTGGTGCTTCCCAATCTCAATCCTTAATTGAACCATATAATGACTTTTCTGTCAACTTTTCCTTGGTCTTGCATGATTTAACAAATGAAGGCCTGTTTAAAGGTGGTGGTAAAGCCATCTTAGTTAGCAATGGAGATGGAGATAAAAGTGGCATCTACACTTTTGGCATTCTAACCGACACCGAGATGGATCATGTCTCTGTTACTGATTCTTATCGTCAAACCATGATTCCTGACGAATCCTTCGACTTCGCATTCAGCTATAGCTATCACAGTGCCCTAGAATTCATCGACAGGACACTAAAAGTTGGCGGGATTGCGGTTGTTCAACTCAGTGACAATCCTTCGTTTCCATTCAACAAGCCATCCAATTACAAAATAATCTACCTGAGGAGATTTCAGTCCACAGTCTTGGCTATGAGGAAAACGAGCGTGGGAAAAACCAGGTCCGCCACACAACGACGTCTCCTTGACTATTCCACAGAGGCGCGAAAGCAAGCACTGAACAACCTCGAAGATGTACTCCTCGAACCACCAAGAGCAGCTTCAGGAAAATCAACAAGATACCTGAAAAGAACCAAGTATCTGCCAGACTTGATGGATGATTCCCTCGAAAGTTATCCCCGCCGCTTGTTCATTGACGTGGGGTTGCCAGAAAAGGGAGGAGGAAGCATTCCAGGGTGGTTCGAGAAGCACTATCCAACAAGGAACATGGATTTTGAGGTGTATAAGGTGGAGATTGCCACAGAAGAATCATTGTCAGCGCAGGTAGAAGAGGTTCAAATGTCAGACTGGCTGAGGAAGAATGTAAAAGAAGAGGATTATGTGGTGGTGAAAGCAGAGGCGGAGGTAGTGGAAGAGATGGTGAAGAGTAAAGCAAGCAAACTGGTTGATGAACTGTTCTTGGAGTGCAAGCCAAAAGGGAGGCGTAATGGAAGCAAAAGGGCATATTGGGAGTGCTTGGCTTTGTATGGAAGGTTAAGAGACGAAGGTGTTGCGGTGCACCAATGGTGGGGTTGATCAAGAAGATGAAAAGGAACGCTCCTTTTCATTGTACACTCAAACTTATGTAACACGTTCTTTTGTCTTTTTCTTTTCGGTTATTTGTATCTAAATTGGTGTAAGAAAGTTTAAAGATGAGCGGGTGGAACTGTGGTGAATACCTGTTTTAGAAGTAAGATTTTTGGGGCGGTTCTGTTGTTAGGAACCCAAACTATGATTGCTCAAATGCTTCACCACCTGGACATCTTCAGATGCATTAATGCATAGTCAGACCAAATTTCTTGAATATTCACCTGTTCTTTGGCACCTGAATCATTTTTCAATTGTTTGGCATAAGGAGTAAAAGAACGCTCAACTATAGTATTGTAAAGTGCAAAGATGCCTCCACCAAAATTATGCAATAAAGTTCATATTGATATAACAAATGCGTTTAATTGCTCCTTTTGTTTTCATCATTCTCATTCAGATATGCAAAGGCAATATCTTCTGGAACATGATAATCAGAGGAAGCAAAGTAAAGCCCATATGGGATTTTCATCCATCATAGAGGAAAACTGGAGTGATGATAATGCCTCAATAAAATTGTGTTATTCTTCTGGGGTATTTTCAAAGACAAGAATGACTATGAAGCACCAGCAAATGTGTACATGAGGAAAGAAAATATTTCATAAATCAAAACCAATACAATGCTATGCAAAGTTTATACGAAAATAAAGGGAAAACATGCAGTTTACAAATCACAACACCACATTTATCTACAAGAAGACAAGCCCAGTAAGAATAACACCCACACCCAAGCCTTTCCTCCAACCTATACGTACCAAAGATTAAGCCACTGGATAGTTGATCAAGCACCAAAAACTGCGCCTGAGCACCAAATTTACCAAAAATAAGAGGATGGCATCAAGCATCAACATTAGATAGAAAACAAGTGAAACACTGCTAATCCTTAGCAGTAAATCAAAGATTACAAGGTTTCAGATCATTAAGACTTGTTCAATACCACATCTTACCTCTGTCTTCATACATTCCTACAGAAATACTAAAGAATGGCATTCGACCAATGGAAAGCACCACAAACTGTAGTTTCCTATTGTGTATCATAAAAAAAACTAAGGGATAAGGTTCCGAGACAGCATTTGCGTAAGTAAATAATTAACTTTTTAGTTAATCTATTGGCTTAAGCACTCTATACCCCTATCCCTTGTTTTCATGAAGATATTGACGCCATGATTACAAAGAATGATCACTAAAAGTAAGCTGACTGGCACTGGGATATCAATGAATAGAGAGGCAAAAGAGATTGATTTATGCATTTGTGCTTCTCACATTAACCAATTTTGTGAAGAACTCAATATACTCATCTCTGAAAGTATCTGCTTCCATGTCACACACAAAAACTCACAGGGGTACTAGTTAAGATTACCCAGGTACAGAACAAGAAGAAAGTCAACGTTGGGGCAACAAGTTTGCCAGTTTACAACGGATCAATAAAATATCAAGTTGCACGAATTCAATAGCACCAACATTACACCTTTATTGCCAAAAAGAAAGGCATTGAAGCCTGGAGAGGGTGATGGTTGTATTGACATTAAGGAGCAGTCTGCAACATAACATAGTAGAAGGATTTTGAACAAGAAATATAAAGCCGTTCAGAAACAAACAGCAGCTCAACCCTTGAAACGCAAGATAATAAATGGAGAACACACCTTACTCCCTTTATGATGAAGTGCCTTTGCCCTTGACTATGATGACTGGGCATTGTGCATGATTAGTAACATAATTGCTGACACTTCCCAAAAACATCCTGTTCAATATGCATATTTTTTTCCACAGTTAGCAAAAAGAGAGACTTCATTTATATATTATCATACCCTATGTTAAATTTCTCAAACAAGACCCCAGAATAGACACCAATGGTTTTAATATGCTCTCAAGACTTTCCCTTAATGACTCTGGTCCACCAGTCCCTCTAGCTTATTGCTTTTCCAATGAAGCAAAATCTTCAGTAAATTAAAGAACCCTATTTGATAAGTGACCATATAATAACCACTAGGATTTCTGTCTTCCAAACCAGAACCAAACGGAATGTTCAGGTTCAATGGAGTACATAACATGTAGTAGAGAACATAACATGTAGTATGACATACACCAACTTGAGAAAAAAAGTTTACAAGAAAAGCTGTGAAGATATCACAGGAAAGTCCACTAATATGGAAAAGATATATAAATGCATCTATTCCCAAAATGATTCCGTTATCCACTGATCGTAAAACATTCAATTAGTTGTCCTTTTTCAAGTCATTGTTACAAATACAATAGATAATTAACTGAGAGATTTTACTAGGGATGCTTATGAGAGATGCAATAAAAAAATTACATTATTTCCCATAAGCCTAGACATTTGCCCCTTTTGTGCCTCTATCAACAGCTCCCTTTGCCTTCAAATCCAATTTTAAGGATAAAAAATATCTAAAATAGTGAAATTATCCGAACTTATAAGGGGATTTATACAAGCTCAGTTGTTGGAATAATGAGAAACCTTGGTAATGAAATGTGATTCACATATTATGTAGAAGACAAACAATACCCAAGGTTAATGCTGCTCTATCACCACATAGCAATGAACAGAAATATCTTGTAGTTGAAATTGCGTTTAAGCATGCACCTTACCTTTTTATGGGACCAAAAGCACGATTACCCATCACAACCAGATCAGCACAGGAACTTTCAACAACTTCACAAATCTTATCCTTCGGATCCCCTACAACCACGTGTGTTTTGACGTTCATCTAAACCACAAAATTCGAACTCCAAGAATAAGTTAAAAGATAAAGCATGTTCCCACAACTAATGCTAAACAAAACAGCCAATAAATGCTTAATATCACAATAAGAAGACCAAGAATCATGATTCAGTCAGGTTTGGGAAATTGATTATGTTCATAAAAGGAAACACCGACTTTTATCCGAATCCAATCCACAAGCGCAAGAGACGGTTAAAAGCACTAAAGATCATCCAATAACCGCGATCACAAAGAGAGGCCATCAGACGTTGCAGTGATTAAAAATAAAAGCCAATCGTAACTAAAACTATATACAAGTAATGAAAAAGAAAACAACTTAAAACAAGTGAATCAGTAAGAAGGACTTCACGTTCTTTTCGCGGCAAATCTCCAAAGCGTGACACAGCACTGCTTCAGTAATACGCCTCTGGTGCGCCTCGATCGCCGCCGTGAAGGCCGGAACCTCGATATCAGCTTCAGTTCACAACAGAAAACCGCCGTTCAGTAACTACATGAACTTCGAAGCAAGTCAAACAGCGCTTACTAGAGCTAAGAACATTAGTAGTCATGAAACTCAACTGGGACCGCCGAAGGGGATGACGCCGGGGTTGAGACCGGTGGTGATGGACGGCGGAGATTGGACGTGGAGGATGGTGAAGGTGCCGGGAGGACTAGATCGGAGCTTCAGATTGTCTAGAGCCCATCGGAGGGCGTGCATGCTCTCCTCGCTGCCGTCGACGGTCACGATCACGTTGCCGAGATCGGAAGACATGATTTGATTTTGATCGTGACTTTTTGACTTTTTGAGCTTTCCAGGACAGTTGATTTAGGAGTGGCAGATTCCCTTCTACGTTTCTAAATTTGGCGGCGGAAGCGGAAAGAAAAGTAAATATTTTGATTAATTATATCGAAATAATTAATTATATTTAATTTAAAAGAAAAAACGTCATAAAAACTATCATGTCGGTCGCACTTGTTTCAGGCTAAGAATAAATCTTTTTTCTCTTATATATCAAAAGAATAGACGATTCCTCAAAAATCAGATATGTTATGTAACCATAATATAAAATCAACCGCTTGTATTCATTTTATACTCATCGAGCCATTCTCAAAATCAGCCAAATAATTATTGATTCATTTTCAAACTCATCAACTAAACACTCTTTATATATCATCTCACGTTAATTGTCAGACCAGTTTTAAAATGCAGAGCTGCTATAAATTTTAGCTAATAAGCAACTAGAATATTTTACTGAAAGTATTTTAACTGCCAATGAAACGGAAAACTCCGTGACAAAATGGGTATATGGCAATAAAAACGGATATGACAAAAGCGTATGCTTGTATGAAATGGGAATTTTTGCAAGTTATGATGATGAAATTGGGTTTTGCTTCCAATAGATACAAAAGATTATGAAGGTGGTTTTATCGATAGTTTATTATATTGCACACAATGGATAAGAGTTGGGGTCGATTGTTCCATCACGTGGGGTGAGATAAGGTGATCCGTTATTTCCGTACTTATTTATTATTTGTGCAGAAGGACTATCTGCTATCTTATCAGGATATGTAGCTCAGGGACTATTACATGATATAAAAATTGGCCAAGGAGGTTTATCTGTATCACACTTATTATTTGCTGATGATAGTTTATTTTTTATGCAACAGCAAATTTGAAGCAATGCTTTGGAATATATGAAGACGCGTCTAGACAAAATATCAATTTAACAAAGTCGGCAGTATCTTTTAGTCCCAATGTTAATTGTGCAGGACAACAACTTATTTGCCAGAACCTGGGTATTACGGAAGTGATCCAACATAAGTCCTATTTAGGAATGCCAGCAATTATTGGAAGAGATAAGCAATATGTGTTCCAATATATTGTGGATAAAGTGGCTAAACGACTAGCAGAATGGAAATCGAAAGTTCTCTCAC
>JAOSBP010015471.1:0-10731 GCA_027563825.1 Erythroxylum mucronatum | reverse complement strand
GAAATCTCAGAAAGGTTTCTGAGGACTGGACGTAGCCCACGGTTTGGGGTGAACCAGGATAAAATTTCTGTGTCCAAAATTTCTTAACTTTCTTTATCACTTACTTGTATTCTGAATTAAGCAATTGTTTAAAGAAGAGGGTAAAACGAAAAAGTATTCACAATTCAACCCCCCTTCTTGTGCATTTGGTTATTATTATACTAATTTGTGATTCACATCACAAATGTTACAATCATTGAAGAAGGAGCACTGAAAAGAAAAGGGGAACCACTCTTGAGTGCCATTCCAAAGCAACCCAGACGGTCACCCAGAGTGCGAACCGTGCGACAGCACGAAGAAAGGCAATCCGGTGAGTCCAATCAAGTAAGGAACTCTGAGTTACGTGCTCCAAAGGCGATGAGATAGTTAGTCTCAATTCTGAGAGAAGATTCAGTCAAACAGACTGAAGAGGCAGAATAGAAGAGGAAAGTAGAGTCTGACAAGCAGAAGCCTCAGTCTAAAAGGACACCTAAGTTAAAATGAAAGATGAGTGCAAGGAAAGAAGGTAGTCCAACAGTCGACCCAATTGTTACAGAGGTCAGACAAAAAGCAATTAGTTCTGTTACTGCTGAAATTCCTGTTGAAGAGATTGCAGTTAATGTTAAGGAAAGTTTTAATAATCCTCTTGTTGAAGAAGTAGTGTCTACTACTGTTCCAATAAATCAGTTTGAAGAGACTAGACTGATTCCATTATCAGAATTAATCAGCAGAGAAAAGGTCGTCTACACTGATGTTCTGAAGGAAGTTAATCCAGACCACAGTGTGCAAGCATCTATCCCAGTTTCTTTCCTACATAGACAAATGATGGATATCAGATTGATTGTGAGGGAAGAGAAGGGGATAAATTCTGTTATCATCAGGGAAAAGCCAAGAAGAATGGTGAAGGCTCAATTCAAACCGCTGGTGTTTGATAATTGCATTATGTATCTGCTGGATAAGAAATATAAGTCTTTCTATGATCAATTGAAAAGAGAAGCAAAAGAAAGATATCCAACAAAGATGACTACTGAGCCGCACACTATCTACCCAGTATTTGAAAGTACGGTGATAAAGGTGATGCCAGACTTTCAACCACCTTATCGTGTTGAACTTGATATGAACAGAGACAAGACGAAGTTTCATCCAGAATTTGTTTTGGATGATATGAAGACTGAGGAAATTGCTGAACAAGTGCGGTTAATTGATGAAGCTTGTGAAGTTCAAAGGAACGCAAGTTCAATTTGCGTGTACCAGGATCCAGGAACAAATAAGACCAAAGCTTTGGAAGAAGATCCAGTGGGTGGAAGACTGAGGGAGTGTCAGTATAATCCTCTCAAAATTGGTGAGATGGAATGTTCATATTATTTTATGAAGATCATTCTACGACAACGACCATTGTGGGACATCATCTCATTTGAAGAAGTTCTACCCTGGTTTGAGCAAACTTTTCCAAGACTAGTTGCTCCGGATGATCTCGATCTTCCAGAGTCCACTTTACCTGTTCCTCCTCCTCTCCTCCATCTGATTGATCAAGTTATGCCAACTGCCGATGCATACGCTACAACAATTGCCATGGTTACAAAACCGAACGCATCTATTGAAAAATCGAAAGCACCTGCATTTTTAACTTTAGAGCAAAAAGTTGATACGTTGCTTAAAGATATGAAGAAGGTGAAGCGATTGTTGAAGAAGCTAGCAAAGCAATCTGGTCAATAATTTTTTAGGTAAAACAAATAGGGGGAGAAGGAAGATTGAAAAGCTGAAGAAAGAATGGATTCAGGTGGATCAGTGCAAAGAAGAAGACAAGCTGAACATGATTTTTCTTCTGATGTTTTGTTGTGAATTTGTGTTAATAGATGTTTTTGAAAGAAGCTTTTCATTTGTTAAACAATATTTGTTATCATCAAAAAGGGGGAGAATGTTAAGTCAGAATCGACTTCACGCTTAGAATAATTTTGATGATAAAAGAAAAAAACATACGAAATTAAAAAGCAGACGAAATACACATAAACAAAAATCAGACGAAGAAGGAAAAGCAGACGAAGTTTATTCAAAGAAAAAGCAGACGGAAGCTTTACGAAAAAGCAGACGGAAGCTTAGCGAAAAGCAGACGATGTCAAAGGCTTAGCGAAAAGTAGACGATGTCAAGGCTTAGCGAAAAGCAGACGATGTCAAGGCTTAGAAAAACAGACGAAGTCAAAGCTTTACGAAAAGAAGACAGAAGTTTATGCGAAGGAGAAAAACAGACAAAGAATGTCGGAAGTATCAGTCAGTAGAAGTTACAGAGCGCAACTGCCTAACCATTTCTTTAAAGAATCAAGAAGCAGTTGGAGGCTCAACTATAAATAGAGAGTCGAAGACAAAGACAAAGACTACAAAACGACTGAAAGACTGAACTACTGAATTTTTGGTGATACAATATACACGAGAGATACATTCTCATATACTGTAAAAACTCGAGAGAGTTCTGTGCGAAACTGTTAGAGCATTATTCTGTTGTAAACAAGCTCTAGTTATCTTTCTATTGTGAAAATGATACAGATAGCCTGAGGAGGCTAAGTGTAAAAGAGTACCTACTGTATTGAGACCTGAAGAGGCTCGTCGAAAGAATACTTTGTACACGGTTGAAGATAGTGAAAACTCAGAAAGTACTCTGAGGACTGGACGTAGCCCACGGTTTGGGGTGAACCAGGATAAAATCGCTATGTTGAAACTCTCTTAACTTTCATTATTATTTACTTGTGTTTTTTATTTTTCATTTACAAAATTCATAGTAATTCTGATTAAACAAGTGTTGTTTAGAAGGAAGGGTAAAACGAAAAAGAATACACAATTTAACCCCCTTCTTGTGTGTTGATTATCGTTGTACTAACTTGTGATTAACTTCATATTCTTGTTAATCACATCCCATACGAGTCCTAAATCTATTAGATAATAACTCTTTACTAAAATTTCTATTTTATATTATTCCTCACCTTACCTCTAAATTCTTAGGATCAAAAGTTTGCGCATCTAAATCCTATAAATTTAGTTAAGTAAAACATTTAATTTAGATAAAAAATATTTAGTTTAAATGGGCATTGAGTCTGCTTAAACTTTATAATAAATAGAACTTTAATTTTATTATTAAATAATAAAAGCCAACAATCACATATTAAATGTGTACTTAATATTTAATTAAGGGATTATTTTATATTAAATTAAATACCACAAATATTCCTAATAAAAACTCTTTTGTAAAAAAAATTTCAAATGATTAGAAAGCCTTTTTTTAGATGAGGAATTGAAACTAATTTAATCTTAATCTTATTAAGAAAAATAATTTAAATAAAATTAAGTTTAGAAATAGATAAGTAACGAAAATTAGAAGGGGAACTATTGGCATATGTGGAGCATGTTCTAACCACTTATTATGAGGCATGTGTAGTGCACGAGCCTCTCAGTCAATGCATTAAGGGTTACACGTGCCAAATACATCAGACATCTAATGTACTTGTCCCTGAGACACATGCCCCATTATTTTCAAGTTGGGTTTCGTGGTCACTAGCTACCATCGTGTTCTCTTTATCTCCACTCGCTTCTTAGTTATCAAGTTCTTTCGTTGATGTTTGCCTCAATTGTCTTTGTTTCTTGTTAATCGTGTCGTGTCTCCATCTTTGGGCGGTTTTTGTCCTTGTCAGTGGAGACTATTGCCACTAGTTTCGTCGCTATCGATTCACTAGCGTCGATGTCCTATCATGAGGAAAAATACAATCAAACCACCTAAAACGTAATCAAAATAGGAATTTCAAAACTATAGGGCATGCAAATTTTGTTTTCCAAAAACAATGAATACTAAGAGCAACTTCAGACATATTTTTCGTAAAGTTAAAAGTTTACGGGACATACGATTAAGTATTCATAAACCAAAAGGACAAAAACATAAGCATATTCACTTAACTTCCATATCTGATAACTATGGTCATAAGATTAGGTTTTTAAAAATAAAAACAAAAACAAACAGTTGTGTTTCCAAGAAAACAAAAGATGTGTTAGGATTTTTGGGTCCACTTCTAAGTGGAGCCCAAAGCCTAATATACAAAAGGTTTTTCAAAATACCTAAAGATATTTATTTATTGCTGCCTAATTTCGTGCATTGGTGAGTTGTTGGCTATTGTTTTTGTTGGATTTGTTGTGATTGTTCACACAGGGAAAGGTTTATTAATTCTGATTTTGTTGCCGCTGCATGACCGACACCTCCTTTTCCAAACAAGATGATGGGAGAACAGAAAATGGTTACCTTAATTTGTTATCAAGTCATTGATAATGAAGAAATAACAATCAAGTTAATAAATTAAAGGAGACTTTAATATCATTATTGATAAATAAATCACGATAGAATCGCGAGTACAATTCTTTTTTTATTTTTTTTAAAATTTCAGTACATCTTTTTTAATTGAATAGCTTGAGAAACTTAAAAAGAAATAAAAGAATTGAAATATGCCCAATTTCGAATCCTATAAAACTTTCTTATAAAGTTGTTAATCACAAACTATTTAAATGTTCAACCTTTAATAATACTCATAAAGCAGAGTAAGCGGATTTTGGGTTAGAAAGAAATACTAGCTCTACCATATCTTTTCCTTATTTACAGAAAAAAATAGGATTTCTTTCTAATTTAAAAAACTCTTAGTTATGAATAAAGTTTCACTTAATTATGATCATAATTGAAGCTTAATAAAATTAAAAATCTCATATTTGATCCTTTTAGTTTCATAAACTTCAAAACTAAATCCAACTTTATTTTAATTATTTGTCTCTATTTAACTATTTGTTATATGTGACCTATTAAGTTCTAATATGTTAGCAATAGTTATAAATTATAATTATATTTAATAATTAGAAGTAAATTTAAAGCTCATTTTAATTGGACATTAGTTCTTCATTTAAACTTTTATAACCATAGATCAAACGTGATATTTAGTAATATATCATGACCATATAAATATTACGAATGTCAAAATAGTTTGACTTAATTTATTGCATAGTTATGACTTACAATTTTATGTATTTGTCATCCAATATTCTAGGTAAACATATTTATTCTTGATAATTAATAATTGATTTATAATTAATATTTGAAAATATTGTTTTAAAATCTCAATTCACTTAGATTTAAAATATCTTACAATTCGATTATTTTAATTGACATGTTTTATTTTTTATTTTACTTTTATTATTTGTTGATAGTTACATTGCATAGGAGAGTTATGCGCCGCAGTATTTGACTTTAGCAAAGAAATATCTTCAAATGTTATCTGCTTATAGTAGTAAAATATATTGCTTCCTAATGATTTGATTGTAGTGAAAGAAATTAAAGAAGTGAGCATTCATTTCACTGCATTTTTTCAAGTGGAAGGATTTAAAATGTTTACCCTATATCCCTTAAAATTTCATCACTAGCCCTAGATTTTGTGGTTAAAATGCAATATAAAACAGCCTCGAGAGCATCGAGATTTTGCAGTGGTATGTTTTGTTTTAAAAAAATAACTTAGTTATGGATCCAAATCTCAGGACTTTATATGTTAGATGCATAAGAATTGAAACATGAAAACAAGAAAATATGAAAAATACGGAAATGCATACACATTAAGCGTATAGAAAGTAAGCTTGAGCAGTAGTAGCATCGCCAACTTAGCTACCAGCCTTTATTGAACCATAAACATCATACCATATCTTAAAATTTACTGAAAGCCACAAGTACTGCCCATGTCATACCGGTACATGAACATATAATTCCAAATGGGAAGGCAGCAAACACACACTACCATCCTAAGAAAGACACACACATATAGATATATATATATACACAAACACCCAATAAATTCCTTATTTTAAATTGGTGTTGACTGGGTGCCTATGTATATATATATATATATTAACCATTTTGAACAATGTATGAATCAACGTCCTTGGTGAGATTGACAGACAAATCCTGAAACTTTTTAGGGTCTGGGACGTCGTCATCCACTTTCTCATATTCCCAAGTCCATCTCACCAAGCTACCCTCACCTTTGGGAATGATTTGGAGGATAACTTTAAAGCTTTTGTAAAGATTCAACACATCTCCTTCTATAGTTGTAGAAGTTATCGTCCTGTTTTCCTCGTCAACTTCAATTTTTCCTTTTATAGTCTGAATTTTTCCATCTTGAAGAGGAAAAAAAAAAAAGATTATTCCAACAATAAAAAAAATGAACTGCCCACTTTGATCATACATTACCTAGGTTGTAAGTCCATGTCTTGATTGCTTCCGCAGAATCGAAATCCCCTTCATGCATCTCGACACCGTGCACGTTCTCAGAAGAGGTTTTGGGTACTATATGTGCTTTAACCCTGTATGTGTTAAAGAATTTATCAGCTTGTGAGGTAACCTCTACTTCAATCTGCAGCTTAGAAATATTAGCCATAATGCTACCAAACAATGTATATCAGGAATCTCAAGGATAGGGTCTAGGGTAAAGTTGGAAAGACGGTGCCAAATGAGGCTTGATGTTCACCTTTTATAGACAAATCACCTTATTAGTATGTCCTCTTCATTTCAATCCTACGATTAGTGATACTGACACTAGACCTTTTACACGACAACATCTACAAGCCTGATTGTACACCTTGTCGTGCAATTATTGAAATGTTAGCTCGAGATAAATCAGTAGAGCTCTATTTCTCACGAAAACTCAGTACTCAATCTCAACAGTGTAACATCTCGATAAATTATTCTCTTTTTCAATGTACCGAGTAGTTTTTTTTTCATGTGCTTTCCGATTTGTGTTAGCCCCGAATTTTTTTTATGTTATTAAGCATGATTAAGGAAAATTAGAGCATTAATAGATTAAATTAAGTTGGCATTAATTAGTTTATGACATTAAATGAGTTAGATGGCATGAATTAAAAGATAGCATTAATTGAGTTAGGTGTTGTGAGTAAATGAAATAAATGTGTTAGTTGGGTTTTAAAAGTTAATGGGCTTAAGTGAAGAAGTGGGCTTGAGTAGCTTGAAGAGGAAATGAAGTGGGCTTTGGGCCTTGGGTTTAGATGATTTAAGAAGAGAGGAAGAATAAGAAGGAAAGGGTAAATCGACTTGGGCTTATGGGCTTAAGTTGAGTTAGAAGAATATAAGAAGAAGAGAAGATGGGCTTAAGTTGAGTTAGAAGAGTATAAGAAGAAGAGAAGAAAGAAGGAAAGAGAAGTTGTCTTGCATTTTGGAAAGGGAAGTAACGAAAATTGAGAGGAGAAAGAGAGAGAGAGATATCGTGAGAGAGAGAGAAAGAAGAAAAAAGGGAGGCTTGCTAGGGTTTGGTTTTTCCAAGAGTTTAAGTGGTTGTTTGAAGTTACTCCAAGAGGGAAAAAGGTAGAGGAAGGCTTAAGCTACATGTTGGGCCCCGATTCGTAATAAACATGTTTAAATTATTTTGAGGTATATTTAAATTATTTTGAGGTTTTAGTTTGATAAATTTTAATTTGGTTGGAATAAATTGAGGATTTTATTGTATGGATTTTAGAAATTAAATTAAAGGCATTTAGTGAAATTAGAGTGTATTTTAATAAGGTGTTAGACTTTAAATTTGAAAGAGCCCATTAGAAAGATTATATATGTTATTAAGGCTTAAGGCAAATAAGTGGGCTTTTAGCCCTTTCCAATGGTCTTTTATATTGCTATTTAATGAGAAAGATGGAAATTTGGGGAAGTTTGTAAGGAGGGAAAGAAACTTGGGCTTTTATCCCTTTTAAATAACTTACCATTAAGTGTTAAATGAAGAATAAAGAAGAGAAGGAAGGAAGGCATAATGAAGTGTCGTTTGAAGCTTAAGTGAGGAACGAAAATATCGGGATTTTCGGATTAGTCTAAGGTTTCCAACGCGGATTCGGGTTCCAGTTTAGTTTTTCGTAAGAGGTTGGACATCCGGTAATGAGTTCCAACACTACACTTTGGTTTAATTGACATGTTTTATTTTTTATTTTACTTTTATTATTTGTTGATGGTTACATTGCATAGGAGAGTTATGCGCCGTAGTATTTGACTTTAGCAAAGAAATATCTTCAAATCTTATCTGCTTATAGTAGTAAAATATATTGCTTCCTAATGATTTGATTGTAGTGAAAGAAATTAAAGAAGTGAGCATTCATTTCACTGCATTTTTTCAAGTGGAAGGATTTAAAATGTTTACCCTATATCCCTTAAAATTTCATCACTAGCCCTAGATTTTGTGGTTAAAATGCAATATAAAACAGCCTCGAGAGCATCGAGATTTTGCAGTGGTATGTTTTGTTTTAAAAAAATAACTTAGTTATGGATCCAAATCTCAGGACTTTATATGTTAGATGCATAAGAATTGAAACATGAAAACAAGAAAATATGAAAAATACGGAAATGCATACACATTAAGCGTATAGAAAGTAAGCTTGAGCAGTAGTAGCATCGCCAACTTAGCTACCAGCCTTTATTGAACCATAAACATCATACCATATCTTAAAATTTACTGAAAGCCACAAGTACTGCCCATGTCATACCGGTACATGAACATATAATTCCAAATGGGAAGGCAGCAAACACACACTACCATCCTAAGAAAGACACACACATATAGATATATATATATACACAAACACCCAATAAATTCCTTATTTTAAATTGGTGTTGACTGGGTGCCTATGTATATATATATATATATTAACCATTTTGAACAATGTATGAATCAACGTCCTTGGTGAGATTGACAGACAAATCCTGAAACTTTTTAGGGTCTGGGACGTCGTCATCCACTTTCTCATATTCCCAAGTCCATCTCACCAAGCTACCCTCACCTTTGGGAATGATTTGGAGGATAACTTTAAAGCTTTTGTAAAGATTCAACACATCTCCTTCTATAGTTGTAGAAGTTATCGTCCTGTTTTCCTCGTCAACTTCAATTTTTCCTTTTATAGTCTGAATTTTTCCATCTTGAAGAGGAAAAAAAAAAAAGATTATTCCAACAATAAAAAAAATGAACTGCCCACTTTGATCATACATTACCTAGGTTGTAAGTCCATGTCTTGATTGCTTCCGCAGAATCGAAATCCCCTTCATGCATCTCGACACCGTGCACGTTCTCAGAAGAGGTTTTGGGTACTATATGTGCTTTAACCCTGTATGTGTTAAAGAATTTATCAGCTTGTGAGGTAACCTCTACTTCAATCTGCAGCTTAGAAATATTAGCCATAATGCTACCAAACAATGTATATCAGGAATCTCAAGGATAGGGTCTAGGGTAAAGTTGGAAAGACGGTGCCAAATGAGGCTTGATGTTCACCTTTTATAGACAAATCACCTTATTAGTATGTCCTCTTCATTTCAATCCTACGATTAGTGATACTGACACTAGACCTTTTACACGACAACATCTACAAGCCTGATTGTACACCTTGTCGTGCAATTATTGAAATGTTAGCTCGAGATAAATCTGTAGAGCTCTATTTCTCACGAAAACTCAGTACTCAGTCTCAACAGTGTAACATCTCGATAAATTATTCTCTTTTTCAATGTACCAAGTAGTTTTTCTTTCATGTGCTTTCCGATTTGGGTATATCAACTAGGCAAAAATAGATTATGCAATCTATGAACATTTTGATTATAAATTGTTATCAATATTAGGATGACAAGAACGCTATCAAAGAGTTTGGCTTGATCTCTTTTTTGAACGACTTTCGATTTTTTAATCAATTTTTTTGGTAATATTTTTCAATCAATTTTTTTTCATATTTTTTATTACAACTATTAGTGTTAATAGGATGACAAGAATATTGTAAAGAGCCTTACTCAAGATCTTATTATTGATTCACTTTTTTACACATTTCTATTGTGACTATTACTGAATTAGGAGTTAATTTAATCCATAAAGAAACACGTGTTCTATGTTAAAACAATTGAGTCTCTACTCAAACTTTTAACTGAATTACCTTTTTTCTTAAGCCAAGGCTCCTCTTTAAGCCTCTTTTTGCTTGCAATAGTAATTGATGAGCTCACCAAGAATATTCAAGAGGATGTCCCTTGATATATGTTGTCTGCTGATGACATTATTTTAGTGGATGAGACAAAATAGAGAATCAATGCCAAGCTTGAACTTTAATTTGGAGGGACGCGTCAGAGTCAAAGAGCTTTAGATTGAGTAGGACTAAGATTGAGTATGTGGAATGTAACTTTTTAGAACATAGGGTTGATACCGATGTGGAGGTAAAGATTGGTTTAAAACTTATACCATAAAAGGAGTATTTCAAATATCTATGATCTATCATCCAAAGTAGCAGAGACATTGATAAAGGCATAATTCACTGGATCAGATTATGGTAGCTTAGTTGGAGAAGTGTATCAGGATTTTTGTGTGACAAGAAGATACCACTAAGCTTAAAGGTAAATTCTATTGTTTAATGATATGGCTGACCATGCTCTATGGGGCAAAATGTTGGCCCGTCAAACAAGTGCATAAACATAAGCTAATGGTGACGAAGATGAGGATGCTCCATTGGATGTGCAACCTTATTAGAAGAAATAAGATTAGGAATGTAATAGTAAGGGACATTTTAAAAGTAGCTAATATTATTGAAAAATTAAGAGAGACAAGATTAGGTGGTTTGGATATGTTAAGAGGAGACATCCAGACACTTTAGTGAAAAGATGCAAGAAGATCGTACTAAAAGATT
>JAOSBP010015453.1:0-10732 GCA_027563825.1 Erythroxylum mucronatum | reverse complement strand
CGATCTCTAGATTTAATTAGGCAGTAGCATTACGAATTAGAAAAACCGATTAATCAAGGCAACAACCACATACGATGTGTCTTTTAACCTAGGTCATGTTATCCCTAATAATTACGAATCAGGTTCATACATAAATAACCAAATAATAACAAAAATCCAATTATCCATACACAATACCCAAATCAATTAAAATAGGATAATACAATAAATTCCTAATGAGAGAAAGAAATGAAAAATAATAATAAAAATATTGAACCCGGGTAGTCGGCGTCGATTTCACCTTTGAACCGGTGTTGGGACGTCAAGCTCTTCATAGGTCTTTTCTGAAAATTTACTTCAGCCCCCATCTTAATCCCTAGCCAAAAATATCCTACTTTATTGTTCACTACCGCAACTCTCCTCTCAATTTCACGCACTATTCCTTGATTTGATAAATAAACCTTGAGGTTTATTGTCCACGTCCACTGTTCTGCTTCTCCAAAGGTTTGCGCCAGCTCTCCTCCTACGCTTCAGACTCCACGCCAGCGCCCCAGCTACAAGCTGTAGCCACCAGCTCCATGCCTGCGCTTGTCTCCTGCTGCGCCGCCTGTAGCTTGTTCCTGTGGCTTGTTGATGTTGCGTGTACTGTGCCACCAATTCGACAATTAAGGGTCACACATCACCCCTTAAAACTTTCTTCTTGTCTCCTTGTTGCGTGTTGCCTTCTGCTCTACGCGTTTTGCTCCCCTGTTGTGTTTAACGCAGCTGTCTGCGTTAAACGCAGACGCTTACTACGTTTCATATAGGATGCATACGTTCAACGCAGTCGTTCCTGCTCCTCTGTTGTGTCTCCGCTGTTGACGATTTTACAAATTAACTTGCTTTCCTCTTTTAATTCCCTCTCTGCTATAGTTTCATGAAACGCAAGCTTATATGTGTTCAACGCAAAACGCATATGCATTGCGTTGAACGCATGGTCTTTTTAGTAATACTACACTGTGTTTTGTAATGTTGCTATGTCATTTTTTGTACTTCATTTTTCTTGTCTTCTTCTTTGTTTTTCTTCTTGCTCCATGAAGACAAGCAAAAATAAATCTTTGAAAAATGACCCAAATATAATGCTTCCGACTCACTTTAATTTCTTTGCTCCCAAATTGTACCTAAAATTATATATGAATTAAAGTGAGTATCTTAAGTATTTTCATGTCATTAATCGCTAAGTGTAAATGATTTAAAATATTAACAATTAAGCACATATCAGTATAGTGAAATGTTTTGGATTTTTATATCAATAAAATTTGAGGTACTTATGGAGTTTGAAAGAATTTTATACGAGGCTGAGACAATGGATAGAAGTATTGAAGGACTATGATTGTACAAATATGTACTATCTTGGTAAAACTAGTGTACATATCTGTTGCTTGAACAGAAAATTCACTACAGGAATAGCATAAATAGCACATATTATGGTTACTAAAACTTGTGTAATGAAGAGCATAGAATATTGAGTTGACTTTTGGGCAAGTCAAAGTACTATTAGTTAACGAATGTAAAATCAGTTTCGCATGAACAGATTAGCAAAGCCCAAATTGAGGATTTAGATTTTATGATTTTTATTGAGGTAATTGAAAGTTGGTAATGAATCCAAATTTTGAGTTGGAATAGGAAAAAGAATACCTTGTGATCGTAATATGAAGTTTATGTGCACAATAAAGATTATTGAGTAAAAGATTGTTAGAGATAGCACAAATAACAAATTATGCTATACATCCTAGTAGGAATATGATGAAATAATGTTTGATGGCTATGGATGTAAAAACAAGTGACTATATGTAATTGTTGCCAACAGTCTTAACTGTTGGAGATATGCTTAAAGTTTATATTTTGGAGTTTATAGAAATATGAGATTAATGCTTAGTTTTAATTGACTTTATGCATAACAATCAATATCACAGTGATATCATTAGAGTATCATATGAGATGTTATACGATAGAAAGAGTCAAGCACCTTTATATTTTGATGAATAAAGCCTAAAAATAATTTAAGGCCAGAAATGATAGGAGATGTTGGTGATAAGTGAAATTGATGTGTATTACAAATTAAGTGACTCAAGAAAAATGAATGAATTAGGTGGATCAACACTGAAGATTGTAATAAAGTGAGATAGACACATGAGTTAAGTTTTTTAACACTAAAGAGATATGAAATGTCAAGCAAAAGATTAATTGTTTTTGACAGTATCACCTTGCCAAGGTGTGCTTAAGTTAGGAAAAAGGGAGCTAAGCCTGACATAAAATTGTCTATATGATTGTTTTGTAAGAAAAGGACCATTAACATGAGTTTGTAACACCGACAAAGATGTCTTAAATGCATTAAATGTGATATGTGAGTGTGACAAAAAAATAGTGATATGATCTGACCTAGATGTAATGTCGACACTAGAAGTGAAAATTTTGAGTTATCTGAAATATAGTGAGGAAACAAACAAGATTGTGTGATATCTAAATAAGTAACTGGAAAACTGATTGATTCCATTGGCTATAGTCAAGTGGAAGAAATTATTCAAGTGTTAGTGCTAAATGGGAAATGGTAGAGCATACGATGAAACCATACCCTTGCCTTTCTTATCAATCTGATAAGAATTTAGAGGATGAAATTTCTTTAAGGAGGGGAGAATTGTAACATCTCGTTACCCATGATAAGGTTTGATTAGTGATATGAGAAATTTATGAGAAACTAGAAAATGCATATCATGTGTAAGCTAAATATGACATGCACACTTTTGCACTTTAATATGATTGTACATGCATTCATGATATTTTCCCGGTATAAATGAGTTATTAATGCGATTAAAGTTGATTTGGCAATTTTTGGTATATTTTGGTCTATTTAGGATATTTTGGAATTTATGATAAATTTTAGGAAAAATATTGAAATTTGGACCAATGAAAGTTTGACACATGGACTGGTTAATTTGATAACAAATGGCCTACATGCATAATGACACGTGGCAGTCCTTTGGGTGACAAATGTATTACATGCAAAGAGCATACGCAGTAAGTATTTTTGGATGGAAAATTCATCAGCTCTCACTTGCTGGTTCGGTGTAACTTTCTTGACTGAAAATCCAATACTGAACATCAAGTTGGTTATTTTGTGTAGTTGATTCATTCTTATTGCTACGAACCTTGTTGAACCAAGTAAGTGATTTTTGATGATGTTTTACAGTGTAAATGAATACATGCATGAGAGATTTAAGAATTTTAGTTCGGTGATGAATGAGATGAAGGATTTGTGAAATAGGAATTGTTCAAAAATAGTATGAAATGGGTTTTATTTTGGATATGTAAAAGTTCACGAAAGTTAATGTAGGAATATATTTCTATTTTGGTTTAGAGAAATCTGAATATGGTTGTTTTTATTGTTTATGCATGAATGTGAGTAGTGTTTATCCGATTATGCTCTATTTTTGGTGTTAGTGTGAAGCTTTATATTTTGATCTGTTGTGGGTGATTTTGAATTGTGGTAGGAGTTGAATAAAGTGAAAGTGATAATGAAAGTGAATAGTTGTGTGTTTGTCGATAGTATGAGAGTTGGAAATTTACAGAAGAGTGAGAAAGTGGAAATGAATGTTCAGATTTATGATGTTTATTGTATAGGATTGTTCTATATTATTTGGAAGATATGGTGAGTATAGAAATGCATGATTAATAAGTTAGAAGGGTTGAAGTTTGAGAAAGAAAAGAGTAAATTTGGAAATGAAAAGGGAAATGGAAGGAGAAGAAATATAATTCGGGAAGAAGAAGTGGGACAATGCACCATCGTGATTTTACACGATCGAGTTTTTTGAAAAGAAATAGCAAAAGCATCGTCGTGCTTTTGCACGACGACGACTTCGATGAAGCAGTGGAAATCGCTTTCAATTTATTCCTCTGAAGATATTTTTCTGAACATCCTCCAATCTTTTTGTTATAACTTCTTAATCCGATATCCAGATGACTTGGTTCTTGAACCAATAGCTTTATAAGACATTGGTCTACATCTCCATAAAAATCACAGCTTTCTAAAATGAATTGCTTGATGAATTTAAGGTGAAATGTGACTGTGCTGAAGTATGATAATTGGGATGATTTTTACTGAACATACTTTGGTAATTGGACTATATCTTGATCTATGGACCTCAGAATAAGATTATTATTAATTATGATTACACTAGAGACATAAGGCTACAAGTTGCATAAAGAGATTAAGTTCTAATTTGGCCTCTAAGAGTTTTAGAATCTAATTGGAAGTTAAGATAAGAATTCCGCTGAAGCTTAAAAACAATCTAACATCTTTTGAGTATAACTTTTAGTATACTTAACAAAATTGGATCAGCTTGGTATCGTTGAAAACTTAAAGACATTAGAGTACAACTTTCTAGAAGGATGTGTTGCCTAATTTTTTCAGTTACCCTATCAGATTAATTATGAAAAGTTGACCCATACGTATATTATTGGAAAAATCTGAAGTTGGGTTATGAAATTGATTTCACATTGTTTTATTTTGGTCCAAATTATAAGTACAATTGATATTAATGAGAATTTTGATATCTGATTGATTTGATGATAAAGATCACAGTAAGATACTTGGAATTGTCATTGAGCATGCATTGTGCATACTTTATATAAGTAGATGTGCATAAAGGAATATGTTTACATTTATGCAAAAATGTGATATTTGTAAATGTGTTATGTATGTTATAGAGGAACACATCGGATGGCAGTCGGACATTGCTGGACCATTCAGGCAATAGCTTCTTGGAAAGTACTGTGAGTCAACCTAGATGAATTTCCTAGGGTTGATTTGATTTGATTTGATAAGCTTCAATTATTAAATTGTTGTGATTTGTTTCTAAATTCCTGGCTTAAAGTCCAAGCAGTAAATATTTGGGACTGTATTGGAAGTGATCTTATTTGTTTGATAATTCTGTATGAAATGTAGATTCTTAATGAAAGTTGAATGCCGGACTTAGGTCCGAAGATTAGGAAATTCTAATTGTGTATTATGCTATGTGAATTCTCAATGAAAGTTGAATGCCAAACTTAGGTCCGAGATTATGAAATTCTGACTGTGCTTTATAAATGATTGTGATATATGGTAAATTCTGAATTATTACATTTCGTAAAATGCATGCTCAAATAAAGGCATTGTGACTGGAGTAGCCAGTATCAAGCGCTTGCATGTAGAGCTTTGTTTCCATGGTATATAATTCTGCACGTAGAGCCATGCTCCGTGACATATGTTTCTGACTAAGCCCAATGGGCCAGTATTTTTGTATGGGATATGTGATAGGCACTTGGTCACACAATAATAACAAATGCGGAGTCTCATATGCATCTGTATTTGTGTATATATGTTCTAATTCGAAATAATTAAATGATGTGCCATGATAGTGTGAGTATTTGGAATATACATGTTCTGCATGAATAATTGCGAAATATGTGATTTGAGTGTATGAATTCGGTGAAATCATCAATGATGGTTCACTTATTAAGTTCGCAAAACTCATAAAAAAATTGCAACTTGGCTTTTAAGGTTCAGAGGAGTTATCTAATTAGACCAATTGGAGTTCAACCACTGCAAATAAGCATGAGTTAGGGGTCGGGATTGGTTTGCACCCGCATGTGTCTTTAGTGATTGCATTTTTTGTATTATATTCCGCAAGAATTGTATTAAGTGTATGTGATTGATTTGGTAATGAATTGACTTTATGATTTCAATGTTTTGTATCTGAAATGGGCTCAAATGACTGTTGAATACTAATGTTTATTATAATTGTAACATGAGAATGGAAATGTTTTTAAATTGAGTGGGCTCCATTTGATTAATGATTTCCACATACGTGTACATTGTTTTAAAGAAACAAAAGTTTCGTAAAGAATTTTGACTGAATGATTGTTCTAGCATGCCACCCTTGTAGGGTACGTACTTGGATATCACCTAGGATGTCAGGTGCGTGTATTGCGAGAGTGGGGTGCTACATATTATGCCCCTTGTCCAAACTTACAACGAGATAAGTTAGATTAATTGGCCATTTGCAAAGTTAAACCTAGAGCTATTTTTGAATCACATGGAAATGGAGAATCGAGAATTGAAAGTGAAACGGTTCAGGAAGATGTTTATGAAATAAATGTATCTGTTACATATGAAGAGAATGAACCTTTAAACGATCCAAATAATGAATATGTTAAAATTTCATCTGGAGAGGATGAGGAGGGTGAGAGATCTTAACAGAAGCATGAGTTTGATTCTAATTCTTCAAAATAAGAAGATGATGATGATTTTGATTTACAATTAAATATTGATAGCAATTAATTTGTGTTTGTAATAGAATATTATATTCAGTAAATCAATTATTCAATCAACAGTATATTGTTATATATTGAATTGAAATGTTATATTTTTGGAATATTCAATAAAATATGAATTTTAGGTTAAAATATGTCACTAAAGAGAAAATAAGATATGATGTGATCAAGGTTCAGACCACAATTTGGAGCTAGTTACTTTCTAGGTAAAGCATCACATTCTGTAGTTGTAACAGAATCAGATGTTATGCCTCCAGCTAATACACTTGCAAATGAGGTATCGCCTTTCGTACCTACTACTACAGCATCCACCACCCCTATACCGACAGAGATATCTTGAGGGTTATATATGGAAGAATATCTCTCAGGCAATAAAGGATTTTTATTATCAGGAGTTTGAGGTACAAAAACAAATTGTAACTTTTTTGTAAATAATTTTTATGCATTAATTAGATAAATATTGTAGGTTATAAGTACTTATCGTATGTTTTATCTTTTTTTCAGGAAGATTTTTTTTGGGATTCTGAATTTGACACGGTTATTTATAAATTATAGGAAAGACGAGCTCGTACATGTTATAGAGAATTTGTTAGTGCGATACACAAGATTGGTGTACGACCTCCTTATATTTCTGAAGAAATATACGACCTCCTTATATTTCTGAAGAAATATGGAGTCGTTTGTAGCAGTGTTGGACATCACCGAAGGCAATGTTCATTTTAGAGTGTAATTCTAACAACAGACGTATAGGACCGGGGGAGGGTAAAAGTCTTTCTGTACACACTGGAATATCTATAATCCAACACGAGCATACAGAGAGACTTGTATGTATCTGCACTTTACACTTATATTCTAATTTTTTTTTTTACTTTGATGTGTGAATTTTGGAATGAAAATATTATGGAGAATGATAATGTTATAAATATCTGGTGCCATATATGGTTGTGTTGTTAAGTTACTTTCTTTGTTCAACAGGGGGTAAATATCATAAAAATAGTGAAAATTCTGCAAATTTTTTTGTAAATTGTAGTTCACTTATAATAGTTTATTCTGATGTAGGAAAAGTCTATAGGCAAGAAGCCTACACTCTGTCAACTCTTTTTGCATGCTCACACTAAGAAGTATAATGGTGTGACCTTCATCAACACCTAATGTAGAGAGCTAAATGCATGCAAAATTTATGATTTAATATTAATGCTTAATAATTATCACTTATTAACATAAACATTGTCGTCTGATAGGACCAAATACAATAAATCATTCAACGATAGTCTCAATAGTCTGAAATGTTGATGAGAGTCAAACCTATCTTCACGCAGTGAGTAGTAGGGACCGTCATGGAAGGATCTTCGACTTAGGTTCATTTATGAACATATGTTATTTGCAATCCTCCACATCCAGTACAGCAGCATCTAATAGACGATCTGCATTTAATGAAGTCCATAAGCTTTGAAACACAATACAAGCACTTGCAACTCAGTTGCAACAATCGATCGAGTATATATCACAATTTCGTAATGAGATGGATGAGTTAAAGGGGAAGGGCAGCACCTCATCGCAATATTCAGAGCATCTACATTCACCAAATGAATAACGTAGTTATAGTCATTTTGTATTAATTAAATACTTGTTATTGTAGATAATAATTTTGATTACCAATTAAGATTATTTTTACTTTATATTATTAAACAATTTTCTATTTTAATAAATTAAATGTAGAAATAAATCAAAATATTATCAATAGATAACTGATAACTGTACAAATTATATATCAATTATAACGGTATCAAATAAAATTAAATGCAGGAAAAATCTTAAGAAAACAATATCAGTAAAGAGTGTGAACCTTGTATCTTCTCGACTATGTGTGAGAACTACGACGATGCCCGCTGACTATGAGGGTGGAACATGTTTTTTAATGTCAATAAAGTTGTCCATATGTCATTGGGAAGAAACAAGGGCAATGCTGGTTTTGTTTGTTCTTTTTTTGAATACAAAGGACAAAATCAACTAGTGATCACAGATGACGGGGGTACATAACTCCATGCGCATCCCGACTGAGAAGCTCCTGGACGACCTCTGGCGGGTCTCGAAGGATAATGAGGCTCCGGGGGGTGAACATCGCACAAGCCGCCAACCTATCAGCACACTGGTTACCCTCCCGTAAGATATATTGAAACTGAACTGTCCAGTCCCGGGAGAGAAGGTTCTGGATATCTGCAATCAAAGAAAATTCATCAGTCATATCACTGCGGGAGGAGGAGAGAATATTAATCACTTCTAAAGAGTCAACTTCGGCGACCAGTTGGCGATATCCCAGATCCCAAGCTAACGTTAGACCGGAGCGGACACCCTGAAGTTCCTCTGCGAGAGGAGAACTCCTCCCAAGACGCTGTTGGAAACTGCTGCACCATTGTCCTAGCATATTTCGAATTAAGCCCCCAGCAGAAGCCTGCGAGGACCCGACACGGACGGCCCTATCCGAGTTAAGTTTCACCCACCCCACATGAGGTTTAGTCCAACCCACAGGGCTCCCCACGGGCCTAGCGGGGGACGGGAACACCCGATTTTCCTTAAAGCGAGCATGTGCCACCCACTCGACGTAGTCGATGACCGCGCGCTTCCCTTCAGACGGCCAGACAAAACCGTCCTCGAACAGGCACTTGTTCCGCCAGGTCCAGAGAAACCAACAAGCGACGCCAAAAATGGTTGCCCTCTCGACCTGATGAAAAGACAAAAAGTGGAGGAGATTGGACATGAGCCAAGAATCCGCGTCCTGCTGGAAAAATCTTGGAGTAACCACAGTCCCTAGGAACTGCTGCCAAAAAGAACGGACACGCGAGCAATCACGAACCACGTGCAATGAAGTCTCCTCCTGCCCGCAGAAGTGGCAGGAGCTATCTGAAGCGAGATGACGTATCACTCGATGCTGATTGGTCAGAAGTTTACTCTTCGCCAAAAGCCAAAGAAAGGACCTGATCCACTGAGGGTCGGCCCACTTCCAGATAAGTTCCAAAATCCGGGGATGTGAGTTTCTAATAGGGTTATCAATAAGAGCATATGCCAAAGCCACTGTAAATCGCCCATTAGAAGTGGGTCCCCAAATTAACTGATCTTCCTCGCCTTCCAACGAGGGGGGGCTGATAGACGCGAGAACTAGACAAACAGAGGTCGAAAGGTAATGTTGGAAGGCAGGCCAATGCCATTCTCCATTTGGCTGAGAGAAGTCAGCCACCGTGGCGGACAAGGTGGCCGCAAGGATGTCAGAATGCGCGAAATTTATCAACGGGCCCCACCCAGTAACCCAGTGATCCAACCAAAAGAGAATGCGACGACCATCCCCCAGAATCCATTGACTACCTTCGCGGACCACCGACCAGGCAGCCGAGATGCCTCGCTAGACCACCAAGGCCCCCGACCGATGGACAGTTGACGGTAAATGGAAGGGCTCGAGGCGATACTTATCCTGGAGAACACAAACCCATAACGCCGTGGGATTGGAAATGATCGCCCAGCCTAGTTTAGCGAGTAAAGCGTCGTTGGTGGACCGGAGGCGTTTGATACGCAACCCGACAGCAGATTTGGGCTGGCAGATGTAATCCCAGTTTACCAGATGGATTTTCCGTTGAGAAGGGAGAGACCCCCAAATAAAGTCACTCATAAGTTTTTCGAGCTCATCACAGAGTTGACGGGGAAGACGAGCCATTTGCATAGTGAAGACCGACAGAGCAGAGATGACAGACTGGGCTAAGGTAACTCAGCCCGCCAGGGACAGTGTTGGAACCCGATCCGGGACCCAGATCCCAAACAGAAAACGGAAACAAAACCGTAGACTAATCCGAAAATCTCGATAAATTTTTTTTATCTTATTCATCTTAAATCTATTTTCGTACTTATACATGGTTCGGGTCTCGACCGGAAAACGAAACGAAAGAACAGAAACAAAAGCACGAATTCTTTTCGAAACCAATACGGAATCAAATCGAAACAAACGTTTCGAACTGAACAGAAATAAGTGCAAATTAAAGGTTCGGAATCGAAAGCGAACCGAACCGAAACGAATCGAATGAAATCGGTTCATAAAGCATGGAAACAGAATGAACAAATCGATGCAAATCAAATCGGAATCCAATAGCGGAAGCAAAACAAATCGAACCGATAGGTATAAGGCGGAAGCAAAGCGAACTAATGGGTCAAACGAACTTAAGGACAAGATTCCGAGAAATTCAACTTAATCGGAAAATTTTACATTTTCATGAAAGAAGGTAGAAAACTTGATGAGAAATCATTGGTTCGAATTTCGGGTGAATCGGAGGTCAATTGCAAAAGTTATAAGAGAAAATGTCAAAAATGACCAAATGAATAGTGTTTGACCAAATGAATAGTAAAAATCTAATTTCCG
>JAOSBP010015306.1:0-10739 GCA_027563825.1 Erythroxylum mucronatum | reverse complement strand
TACTCATGTAGACAAAGTTGAAGATATTCCTGAGACTCTTAAGTTGAAAAGAGATTGGAGATATAAGAGTTCTCATCCAGAAGAGTTGATCATAGGAAAGACCTCAGAAGGAGTGCGAACAAGGTCCAAATTCAAAAGAGAATCTAATATAGCATTTGTTTCTGAAGTCAAGCCTAAGAAAATTGATGAAGCTCTTCAAGATGAAGCATGGATCTTAGCTATGCAAGAGGAGCTGAACCAATTTACTAGGAATAAAGTTTGGTCCTTAGCTCCCAAACCCTCGAAGAAATCCATTAGAGGAACTAGATGGGTTTTGAAGAATAAGCTAGATGAATTAGGAAGAGTTAGTCGAAAGAAAGAAAGATTAGTAGCACAAGGCTATAATCAGCAAGAAGGAATAGACTATAATGAGATGTATGCTCCGGTAGCGAGACTAGAAGCTATTAGGATTTTTCTTGCATATGTTGTTTGTCATAATATAAATATTTTTCAAATGGATATGAAAAGCGCATTTCTGAATGGTTTTATAGATGAAGAAGTTTATGTGAACTAACCTCCTGGATTCGAGCATGTTAAGTATCTGGATCATATCTATAGACTTCATAAAGCTTTGTATGGCTTGAAACAAGCTCCTTAAGCTTGGTATGATCATATAAGTTCTTTTCTTATTGAGAGTGGTTTTAGTAGAGATTAGGTAGACAAGACATTGTTTAGGAAGATCATTAAGAATGACTTTATCATAGTTCAAATTTATGTTGATGACATTATTTTTGGTGCAACGTTAAAAGAAATTATGCATTAGTTTTGAGAATTTGATGAAAAAAGAGTTTGAGATGAGCATGATGGGTAAGCTAAAATTCTTTCTTGGGTTGCAAGTTAAGCAAACTGAAGAAAAGATTTTTGTCCATCAACAGAAGTATGTTAAGGAATTTGTTGTTTAAATTTGATATTGAGAAGGTAAAACCAATGACAACTCCGACTCATCCTTCAAACCTTTTATCTAAGGACAAAAATGGCAAGAAGGTGGATCAAACCTTGTATAGAGGGATGATTGGTTCCTTACTTTATCTTACAACAAGCAGACCTGACATTCTGTTTTGTGTTTGTTTGTGTGCAAGGTTTCAGGCAGATCCTAAAGAGTCTCATTATATTGTTGTTAAAAGAATTATGAGATATCTCACAAGTACCACTGATCTTTGCTTAATGTATGAGAAAGGTACAGATTTCAGGTTGATTGGATACTGTGATGCGGACTATGCCAGAGATAGTATTGATAGGAAGAGTACTAGTGGAGGATGTCACTTCCTTGGCCCAAATTTAGTCTCCTGGTCAAGAAAAAGGCAAAGCTCAATCGCTCTATCAACTGCTGAAGCCGAGTATATGTCTGCCGCAAGCTGCTGTTCACAAACGTTGTGAATCAAGTGCTAGCTAGAAGATGGATGATGCAAGCTAGGGTGAAAGAGTCTGAGATTAATCGACAATTGTATGGAAGCAATGAACTAAAGGAGAAAAAGGCCTCAAGTCTTGTGCCAAAGGCTAGGGTTCTACATTCAATTCTTTTCCACTGTGTTATACCAAGAACAGGATCAAGGCATCTAGTGATGATGTTGGATGAACAATGCCTGTTCTATCTACTTACTCGTCAGCCTATTGATCTACACTTCCTTATCTTCCACTATATGGTTAAGATGAAGAAAGACTTGAACAGTATGCCCTATAGGATGATGTTGACAAGGATATTAAGAGAATTCGAAGTTCTCCTAGAGAGAGGAAACAGGATGAAGCTGGATGTCAAAAGCATCATTAATTATGCAATAATTGGAAAAATGGGCTTGAAGAATTTGGGGAAAGAAGAATCAGATTCAAAAGTAATAGCAACAATTGAGGGGGAGCATGCCAAAAAGGGGACTCCCTCAAGGAAATCAAAATCTCAACCTAGCGAGAAAATGTCTGCGGTTGGAGAGAAGAAATTATTAGATGAAGCAATGAAAGAAAAGATGATTTCTCATAAAGAAGGAAGCCAGGTGCGGTATATAGAAAACATGTCCTTGAAGAGAAAAGGGAGACACTTCTAGCAGAAATACATAAGTAAGAGAAAAGGTCGCCCAAAGTTCGAACCCTGCGTCAGCAAGAGGAAAAGAAAAGAAAAGAGCTGACACAAAGTGATGACTCTGAGAAGACAGCACCTCAGGCTCATAAGAAAGATTCAGCGAAATTAGCTAAAGAGACTGAGATTAGGAGAAAATTGGAGTTTGAGAAAAAGAAAACTCAATCTCAACAAACTCTGAGACTGATTGAAGAAGAGAAAAAGCAAAAAATTAGTCAGAGAAAGAGTACTCCAACTATTGATCAGAAGAAAAATGTAGTAGAACATAGTTCAGAACAGGTCAAGACCTCTCAGCCTTTGAGAAAATAGGATTTAAGAATCAAGGTTATTGAGAAAATTCAACCTGTAAGGAGTAGCACCTCAATAATCATCAAAGAATCCAAAATAAGGTCAGTCATGGCACAATTACAACCAATCTTGGTGAATAGTAGTACGACGTATCTGTTAACTGATGATAACAAGAGTATGTATGGTTTTCTGAGAGATGAAGGAACCAAACCACACCCTACACAGATGACAAAGCAAAGGTACACTATTTTTTCAATCATAAAGAAAACTGTGATCAAGGTTGTGCCCGACTTCCAACCAAGACCTTACATAGTTCGCAATGATGGAAAGGGGAGGAAGAAATTATACCCTGAAGCAGTATTGAATGATATAACAAATGAGCAGATTGAAGCTGAAGTGAGTATTGATAAGGCATGTTATGCAGTCCAGATAAAGGAAAACTATGTCACCCACTATATTTCGAAAGCTTCAGGAAGCAACCGTGGTCGACGAACCACTGAAGATTCTTATTAGGAAGTTTGAAGAATTATAGAAGGTCAATACAGATTTGTAAGGATCAGAGATATCAGCTACTCAATCGAGACTCTTGTGCACATAATTTTGCAAATTAGGCCGCTAAGTACTGTGTCTTCATTCGGAGATGTACTACACCTAATTGGAAGAAAAGTTCCATGACTAACCAACCCTCATGACTTCAACCTCCCAGAGATGAACCTATCTGTCTAACCTCCTTCCCTTAAAATCAGTGAATAGGTTATTCTATCTTCAGATGCATATACCACTACTATTACTCGTAAAGAAGAACAGAAGAAAGATGATGATCGGTCTGCTTCATTAAGTAACTTACGAGAGGAAATAGATCAAATACAACAAGACCTCCAGTCACTCCGCACTGAAATGAAGGATATAAAGGCAATGTTGACAGCAATAATGAAGCATCTACTGTCATAATTCATTTCTGATCAATAACAAATAAGGGGAGAAAGGAGTAAGGAGAAAGAAAAAATAGGGGGAGGAAGAGTAAAAATAAGAAAAGAGAAAAAGAAGAGAAGAAGAAGAAGTTTGTTTCCAGTGTATATAAATTTTGGGTACATCATTCTATTTAAATACTTTCTTACTTACTAATATAATTATTTGTTATCATCAAAAAGGGGGAGATTGTTAAGTCAAAATGACTTTACGTTAATGATTTTGATGAAGACTAAATAATATTGAAAGAAGAAAGTAAAACGGAGCAGAAGAATGTGAGACGAAAGGCGCAAACCAAAAGTGAGACAGAAGGCGCAAATCAAAAGTGAGATGAAAGGTGCAAACCAAAAGTGAGACGGAATGCGCAAATCAAAAGTGAGACAGAAGGCGCAAAACAAAAGTGAGACGGAAGCACGAAGATAAAAGAGAGACAATAAAAAGTGAGACGGAAGCGTGAAGAATAAAGACAGATGATAAAAAGTGAGACGGAAGCGCAATATAACAATCAGACAGAAGGAAGTAAGAACCGATACCACGTCAGATGACTAATTATCTTAAGTTAGTTACAGTACTCAACTGAATAACTAATTTTTTAAAGATCAAGAAACAAGAAGAAAGAAGCAGTTATAAAGAAGCGGTTAAAGATGAAGACTATAAATACAAGTCGAAGTCGAACACTGCAAAAAGCTTAGTGATTTGAGAAGTTAGAGATTTTCGAAAAAAAAAAGCTACAAATTTTGTTGTGCAAAAGTTAGAGCTACCCTTATCTGTAACAAAAGTTCAAAAACACTTTCAGTAGAAAGTTGAAAAGCAAATAGCCTACAGAGGCTAAGTGTTAAATAATACTTGTTGTAAGAGACCTGAAGAGGCTTAGAGTCAAAGAATACTTATAATGTTGTGAAGTATAGTGAAATCTCATAAAGATTTCTGAGGACTGGATGTAGTCCATGGTTTGGGGTGAACCAGTATAAATCTACTATGTTGACACTATCACTCTCTCAACTATATCTCTCTCTTAACTCTCAACTCTTTCAACTTTGAATTTTTAATCTTACTGTTTTCATACGAGAACTTAGAAAATGCTTTATAGTATTGATTTTCAATATATTTGAGGAAAGAACAATTTTTAAAGAAACTGTTGAAATCTTGTACATTTGTATATTGATTATTAAATCTATATTAACATGTGATTCACTTAACTCTTCTCCTCCTATTCTTCATTTTTGTTTTCTTCAATCTCCACCACCTCAACTTTGAAGATCAAACTTTCCTTCTTTTGCTACTAGCATTTTTTCTATCTCCTTCCTTTTTGCCACAAGAAAATCTGTCCTTACATCCTTCAAGAAGATGATGAATGTGTGATGCTTGGGAGCTAAGGCTAGTGTTGTTTTTGAAGAATTTGAAGTGAAACCAAGTAAGTTATGCTTTAAATGTTATGGGTATTGTTAAAATGAAACTAAAATGATGAGAAATATAAGATTGATGACTTGATTTTGTGAGTTTTGTATGTGACGTGGATGGTGAAAAATCTATGTAAATGTCATCTTTTTATAATTGTGAATGATCATTAATGACTCATGATTTGTTATAGAGATGTTTTGGAAGTTGGATGATCCACATAATGGTGTTAGGATGAGTATAGAAAATGAATTAAGAATAGGAAAATGAATATGTTCTGTTTTTGAATAATGAGAAAATATAGATCATGAATTGATTTATGAATGTTTTGATTTTAAATGGAGTTAAAAATGAGGAGTGACGAGGTAGAAAAAGTGATCTTGATATGAGTTGTGTTAGGGTAAGAATTGGAAACAAAATTTAGTAGTTAACCTGGAAAAATGTTAGCACCAATATGGTCTCTGAGTATACTTTAGTATTTTAGCCATAACTTCGTTTATAGTTGTGCAATTGAGATGATTTTTAGTTTGGATTAAACTAGAGGCATATGGATATATTTCCTATGCAGACATCGAATTTAAACTTTGTCTTTAAGAGTCCCAAATTTTGACATGAAATTAGGAATTAGGTGTAGCAAAATTTGTGGATGAATTTTTATGTTGCGTTACATTTTGAGTGAATGAATTATAATTGGTGTTTGAATGGTTATGGAGTGACAATTACACTAGAAGAGATGAATTTGAGTAGATTATGGTTTATATGATGTTAGAATGGATGTAGGAAGCATTGGAGAGGCTTTGGAGAGAATTTTAAGTCACATATGTCTATTAAATGGACATCAAGTGCATTAAACAGACCTTCTAAAGTCTAAAAAGGACCTCAGACTAGTCCATGTCTGTTAAATAGACTTTCCTGGGTCTAGAAAGCATTCCTAAAACCCGTCAATGTCCGTTAAACGGACATACGCAGGACAACTATAGTAAATTGCAATTTTTGACCCTCTAGATGGCAAAATGTCACTTTAAGGTCTTCACAAATGTTGTAGATTTAGAAATCCTGTTTCAAACCATCTAAATATAACTTCAATCAGATATCTTTAGTGAAAGTTATGCCAATTTTCCCAAAATAGGTTCAATATGATTGGGGACATAATCATGTTTGATTCTTTTGGCCATAATTTTACCATCTGACCCCTAAATGAAGTGATTCTTAAACCAATAGATTCCTAACACATTATTATATCTCTCCAAAAAAATTGTTAGCATTCCAGATTGAATTGAAATAGATTGATCTAAGGAAATTGTGGCATCTGTTGGAAAAAGTGGAATATGATCAATTTAATGAACTTACTTCAGTGTTTTGGTATATCTGGATCTTTAGTCATCCAAATGAGATGGTTTTTGATTTGGAGTAAATTAAAGAAATAGGGCTACAAATTTTCTAAAGAATTATCGTTTTTATTCATTCTCTAAGATATTCAAATTCTAGATGGAAATTGTGTATAGTACACTGTTTTTGTCTATGAACAATCCAAAAATATTTAAGGCATATCTTCCAAATTACTTAACCAAATTGAATAATTTTGGTGTCAATGGAAACCTAAGACATAGAAGAACACTTTTCAAGAAGAGAGTATGGCCAAATTACCTCATTTTTACTTTCTAATTGAACATGAACCGTAGGCGCGAAAGTGTGTGTTTTGGAAAATTCTGAAGTAAGTCAATAAGAAATGAATTGTGAGTTAAATGGTTTTAGTGAGGCATAAACCTAAGTATAAATTACACTTAGATGAGTTTTGATATGGGAATGGTTTTGTGATGAAATTGATGGAAAGATACCCAGGATTGTCATAAACATGCATTGTACATGTTTCATTTCATTCATGTGCATTATTAAACACTTATGATTGTACAAATTGTGATATATGTGTATGTTTTTTGATATAGAAGAGCAACTGGAACGTCGACCTCCAGACGTTGCTGGAACTTCCAAGCATTAGCTTCTGGACCAAACTGTGAGTAACATAGACGGTCTCACTTAATTGCTTGTTTGCTTAAATTCTATTTTGATTTATTAAATGAATGCATTTTGATTGTTGATTCTGGACAATAACATGTCCGAGGAGTTATTATTCAGGAATGTATAGGAAATACTGCTTGTATGTGAATGTGATGGAATAAATGTTACGCAATAATGACGTTGAACAAAAGAAACCTTGGGAAACACTCAAACTTTTCAGAAAAATGCTAATCTTTTTCAGTCTTCGACTCTGACTCATATTTATAGCCTTCGTCTTCAACTGCTTCTTGATAACTCCTTCTTTCTTCTTGTTTCTTGGTCTTTCAAGAATCAGTTATTCAGTTGAGTTCTGTAACCAACTTAAGTTGATTTGTAATACGACGTGGTATCGGATCTTCCGTCTTACTTTCTTTCATCTGATGTTTTCGTTTACGCTTCTGTCTCATTTTTTACTTTCGCGCCTTGCGTGCGTCTGATTTTCTTTCGTCTATCTTTTGCATCGTCTGACTTTCGTGTCGTCTGACTTTCGTATAGTCTGGCTTTCATTTGCTTCTACCTACTTTTTGTCTTAGCGCTTCCGTCTGCTTTTTTATCTTAGCGCTTCCGTCTGCTTTTTGTCTTAGCGCTTCCGTCTGCTTTTTATCTTAGTGCTTCCATCTTCTTTTTGTCTTAGCGCTTCCATCTGCTTTTTATCTTAGCGCTTCCATTTGCTTTTTGTCTTTCATTATTATTTGTTCTCCATCAGAATTATTTACGTAAAGTCATTTTGACTTAACAATGTCCCCCTTTTTTATAATAACAAATAATCATATTAGTAAAAAAAACAATTCAGATTCTATAAGAGCAGACTAATAACAGATCTTCTTTTCTTCTCTTCATTCTACTTGTTCTTCATTTTCTTCTTTACTCTTCCTCCCCCTATCTTTTTCTTTTGAATTTCATCTTCTTGTTCCTTTCTCACTTCTCCCCCTATTTGTTATTGATCAAAAATGCTTACGACCGAAGATGCTTCAATATTTTTGTCATCATGTCCTTCATCTCTTTTACTTCTCTGCTGAGTGACTTGAAGTCTTTTCATGTTTGAACTATTCATCTCATAAGTTTCTTGATGAAGTAGGTCAATCATCATCCTTCTATTGTTTGTCTTCAAAGGCAATTGTGGGGCTATACGCATCTGAAAATATAACAGGTTTTTATCTTCTAACAATGGTAGGAGGTTGAACAGATAGGTTTGGCTTTGGAAGATTGAGATCATCAAGGATAGGTAGTCGCAGGACATGTCTTCCAAGCAAGTGTAGAACTTATCTAATTGAAGATATAATACATAATGGCCTAATGAGCAAAATCAGATGCACATGGGTCTCAGTTACATAACTAATATCTCCAATCCTTATAGATCTGCTCTTTCCTTTTGTAAGTTTTCCACCCACTAGACATGGTTCATTGATTGTTGATTGACCACCACTACTTCCTGAATCTTGTGAAATATGATGGGAAATGAAAGTTCCCGTCATGTTTTGTGCTGCAAAGCATGCTTCATCTATGCGTTGCATTTCTGCTTCAATCTGATCTTCTGAAAGATCACTTGTTACTCCCTCTGGGTAAAGATTCTTCTTCCCCTTGTCATCATTGCACTCAATGTAAAGGTTCAGTTGAAGATCAGGCACAACCTTTATCACAGTTCTCTTTGTGATTGGAAAAATAGTGTACCTTTGTTTTGTCATGTGAGTAGGGTATCGTTTGGTTCCTTGATCTTTTAGAAACTTATACATACTCTTCTCATGATCATTCAACAGATGCATTGTACTACTATTCACCAGAATTGGTTGTAATTGAACTTTTACTGACATTTTTGGGGTTTCTTTGATGATTATGGAGTTGCTACCTTTACAGGTTAAACTTCTTCAATAACTTTGATTCTCAAATCCTCTTCCAAAGTTGAGAGGTATTGACTTGTACTAGATTGCATTCTACTATTTTCTTCTTCTAAACAACAGTGAGAGTGCTTTTACTCTGATCGATTTTCTGCTTCTTGCATTCTTCAATCAATCTTGGGGTCTATTGAGACTGCGGTTTCTTCTTCTCAAACTCCAATTCTTTTAATCTCAATCTATCTAGCCATTTTGGTTGTGTCTTCTCTTAAGATTGAGACTAAAGACCTTATAAGCTGAGATACTCTTGACTCATAGTCTTCTCCTTGATTCAGCTGTTTAGATTTCTTCTCCTCTTGTTGTCGTAAGGTTCGAACTCTGGATGAGCATTTTTCTTGTTTCAATATTTCACCCAAAAATGTCTCTCCTTTTCTCTTTAATGAACCTTCTTCTATAATCTGTACCTGGCTAACTTCTCTTCGAGAAATCATCTTATCTTTTACCGCATCATCTGATGATTCCTTTTCTCTAATTATGGGCAGTTTCTTACTGGATTAAGATTTAAAACTTCAAACGGGAGTCCTCTTCTTGACACGCTCCCCCTCAGTTCTTGCTGTAATCTCAAAATCTGCTTCTTCTCTGTTCATATTCTTCAAACCCATTTTACCAATCGTTTTCGTATTGATAAAGCTCTTGACATTTAGCTTTATTCTGTTTCCTCTATCCTGAAGGACTCTAGAATCTCTGAATATCCTTGTTAGCAACATTCCATACGGGTAACTGTTTGAATCTTTCATCGCCTTGACCATATAATGAAAAATCATAAATGGTAAATCAATAGGTTGGTGATTCAATAGATAGAACAGGAATTTTTCATCCAATGTCGTCACCAAATGCCTTGATCCTGCTCTTGGTAGGATACAATTGAAAAGGATTGCATGTAAGACCCTAGCCTTTGGCGCCAAGCTTGAGGCCTTTCTCTCCCTTGCGTCGTTGTTTCCATACAACTGTCGATTAACTTCATTTTCCTTCACGCTGAACTTCGTCATCCATCTAGCTTTGTTTATGAGCTTTTCTCCAACAGATGGACACTCAGTGGCCTTTCCAATCGATTCCATTGTCATTATGATAGACAGTCTATCTACTCTTGATACAATGGTATTATCTACCATACGCATATTCTTTCAGAAATTATACACTTCATTCTGATAGACGGACTCTTGAACTTGAAAGAACTTCCTCCACCCGGATGCAACTATCTCTGATTCAATGTCTATGTCATCCCTCCTTAAGGACTCAAAATCAACATGTCTTCCATAAATCATTGTTGGCTTCATTTACTACTACGGTTGGTAAGGAACTGATTGCACAGATTTTTTCTTCTAAGGTAGGTTTGTTACTGAGGTTGAGAAGGCAAACTAATGAGGTGTTTTGTTAAGGTTTCTTCGAAGATCGATATCAGGGCATATCAAGAGTATTCTAGAATAGGTGAAGTTCTCAAGACTATGAGAATTTTTCCCTCCAAAACTTCTTGTCCCAGAAGTTACCATCTGTACCTTACTATTACTGATGTCGTTAACTTCTACGATCTTTTAACTGGGTTGTGATGTGTCAGATGGTTGGTCACATAGCATAACCATGTTGAGGTTCTATCTGATTTCCTTAAACCATTGTTCACTCAATGGCTTAGTGAAGATGTCCGCCCATTGAAACCTTGTTTCAACAAACTGAAGACTCACGATCTTTCTCTGAACGTAGTCTTGCAGGAAATGGTGTCTTACTTCGATATGTTTGACTCTGGAGTGTCGAATTGGATTCTTTGACAAGTTGATGGCACTCGTATTGTCACAAAAGATCAGGATCTCCTCTTATTGTACTGAGTAGTCTTCTAACTGGTACTTGATCCACAATGTTTGTGAACAGCAGCTCGCGGCAGACATGTACTCGGCTTCAGTAGTTGATAGGGCGATTGAGCTTTAACACTTACTTGACTAGGAAACTAGGTTTAGGCCAAGGAAGTGACATCCTCCACTCGTACTCTTCCTATCAATCCTATCTCCGGCATAGTCCACATCATAGTATCCAAT
>JAOSBP010015289.1:0-10739 GCA_027563825.1 Erythroxylum mucronatum | reverse complement strand
GAAATTCTTTGAATGATTTGCAAAGCTGAAACGAGTGACCATATGATATGCCATGTTATGTGAGTATCTGAATAATACATGTATGTTTAGAATGAATATTTGTGCATATGTGATGTGTGTATGTGATCCGGTGAAATCATCAATGATGGTTCACTTAACGAGTTCGCAAAACTCATAAAAAATTGCAATGTGATTTTCATGTATGAGACAGGAGACCTATTTCCTTAGTCAGGACTTAAGGAATCTTTTGGATTGAAAAATGGCTTAGAGGTTTGGCAGCTAACACCAGAAGAGCTATAGTAGTTATTTTGTAGTTTTGTTAGAACCTATAAGAGGTTTTGTGAATATTTGTATGGTGGAAACAATGTAAGAATTGTGAAGGAATGCAATCAATGGTTTTAAAATTTAGCGACTTTTGAGTAAGTTAGATGATGTCATGTATAAGTTGGATTTGCTTTGGCTCCAACATACTACTATCATAGGTTATGTTCCTGAAAGTTTGGGTATCTACCCTATGGTAGTGGGATGTTACATTTTTGGTATCAGAGCATGATTTGGCATCTTTAGGGATATGAGTTGAGATATGATAAATAGTGAGATATTCAGGCAGTGATCATCACTTTTGTTATTATAAGTCACCTTCTATAGGAGATCCAATTGGTGAGTCAGCTGACATGGAGTCGGTAGGAGCCAATAGGGAGTCTCCTGTAAATGAGAGAATCCAGCACATAAGTATTAAATGCATAGAGAGATGATAAAGGAAGCAATATATCATATATGAATATTTATTAGTCATAGTCCCCATGACTGTAGACAGGTGCAAAAGAAGACTATTGGAATTCTATTCTTAACGAAGACTCAAGCATGAGGTGTAGAATATGCTATTGAGAGTGTATGCATTTTGTTTCATGTAAAGTATCTGACTATGTGAATGGATTCTTGAATTTGAGTCGACACTTTTACTAATGTGAGTAGAACGTAGGCCCACATTATATTATATGCAAATATATTCAGGGGATACAAATTTGATTTGATGAAAGTGTTACCAACACAAGAAGTTAAGATTGTGAATAAATTGAGATGAATGGAGAAATTAGCAAGAATGGTTCAACATTGAAATAGGTCAATGTGAAATCAGAGGAAATCAAATGAATGGAGAAGATCATTCGAAAAAAGGAGTCAATTGGGAAAACCGAAAAGAACAACATGGGATATTATTACCTCATTGAGGTATAAATTACATAAGGAAATTTGGGATATATCTGTTGGAGTTAATAATGCCCCGATAGTATTATGGTATTGAAGATTACAGTAATCCAAGTAAAATTGTATCAATTAGTGACTATAATAATAGATAATAAATGTGATTGGGGCTGTGAATGATTGACTGGATATGTGAATGTGATAAGAAATAGTTATATGATCTGACTAAGATGTATTATCGGCACAGGAAATGAAAACTTGAGTAATCTGAAATGGATTGAGGACACAGACAAGATTATGTGATATCTGAATAAGTAACTGGAAAACTGATTGATTCCATTGGTGAAAGTCTTTTAAAAGAAACATTCGAGTGTGAAAGCCTCATGGGAAATGAAGGAACGTATAAGAAATTAGCACCCCTACCTTTTTTATCAATTAGCTAATAATTTCGAGAACAAAATTTTAGCTAGGAGGGGAGAGTTGTAACATCTCGTTACCCATGTTAAGGCTAGAATAGCGAATTATGAGAAATCACTGAGAAATTAGAAAAATTTTCGTCATGCCTAAGTTAAGTGTGACATGTACATTTTTGCACATTCATATGACTGTATATGCATTCGTTGACATTTTCCGAGTATAATTAGATTTGGCTGTGATTATTGGAAATTTTTTAGATTTTGAATTTTATTTATATCGAAAATATTATTAAATAGTGGAATTGTGATATTTTTAAATTTTGGCGAATTTTGGTGATTTTCAAAAATTATGAACTTTTATGAAAAATAGGAAAACCGAATCAAAAGAAAATTGGAGATAGTTGTATTGTAAAGATAGAATTAATGGAGTTAGTTTCAAAAGAAACTAAGTTAGAGCTTAGACCTTAGGAAAGTGACAAGTGTCACTAATTTAGAAAGTTTCTTTTATAACCTTGTAGAAGTAAGTTATAGTTATCTGAGTGTTAAAAAGGGTTGAGTAAAATGTCTTAAGTGTTATTGCCAGCCACCTTCTTCGAACTTCCTTTCAACACACAAAGTTTTTCATCACACAAAGTTTTTCATCAAAATCTTTTTGAGGGATTTCTTTGCTTTTCCTTCTCTTATACCAATCCCACCTTGCTATTTGTCTTTTCTGCTTTAAGAAAAACCAGAAGATGGTTAATGTTCGTAGTGAATACGTGATTTTTGCATGGAGCTTAGGACTTGGGGATAATTGAAGATTGTGGAGTTTTCAACAAGTAAGTAGTGAATAAATTCTTTAGAATTGGGGATTTATGAAATAAATTTGATGAATTACTGTCATCTGCATGGAAAATAGCATTTACGTGTATATATTCATGAATATAGCATTGATGGGATGAAAATATGGATATAGTGTTATTTGAGTTTTGATGATTATTAGTGATCAGATGTTGTAGAAATGAGTTTTAGAGTTTGAAATAGTAATGAAATGGTGTATAGGAGTGTAAAAAAGTGTAGAAAATTAAAGAATGAAAAAGTGGTATGCTCTGTTTTCTGTTTCTTCACTGTGCATGTATATATGTGTGTGTTTTTACGTGGGTAAGTGAAAGCTTTAAGGATGATCAAGAAAATGGTTTTTGAGTTGAAGAGTTGTTGTAAAATAATAGTCTGAGATGGGAATGAGTGTATAAAAGATAGTTAGAGGAAGAGAATTAAGGAAAATGCAGTGAATGAAAATGTAGTGAATGGTGAATGCAGAGCATGAAGAGTGGGATACTGATATTTGTTTTTTTAATGATATTGATGGAACTGGGTTAAATTTGCATTTTTAGAAGTAGTATGAATTGTGGTGAATGAGTTTAGTGAAATGGAGTTGAAATGACTAGAATAAAAATTGAAGAGTTGGATTTTGAAAAAAATGGAAGTCTGGAAATTTTCTGAAAGTGAATAGTAAGAGAGAGTTGAATTTTTGATCTAAACTTTGGTGAATTTACTGTGCTGATCTAGGCAGATTTTGATAAAATGGTCTGCATGAAAGTTGTAGAACTGTCTTTTAGTTTTCCGTTGATATAAAGTTTGTAAATTTTGGAGTTCTAGATCAAAAGTTATGAAGGATTGAAGTTGAGATGTCGGTGGAGAAGAAGAAGTGGAATTGCACCGTTGCGCTTGACTTTTGAGGTTCAAAATGGATTTGCACCATCGTGCTTATAAATGGGAAATGCACCGTCGTGCATAAGCACGATAGTGCATTTGAGGTTTTCCCTTTTTTTTGAATAGTCTTGCTTCTTTTGATCATAACTTCTTCTCTAGACCTTTAAATAACTTGATTCTTGAACCATTGGATTCGTAAGACATTTTCGTACCTCTACACAAAAACTGGTAGCATTCTTAATTGATTTGAAAAAGATTTATTGAACGAAAGTGAGAGAATCTGTTAGAATGGTATGAACTGGTGTTGATTTACTGAATGTACTTTGGTGTTTTGATTTTATCTGGAGCTATAGGATTCCAAATGAGATGATTTTTGATTTTCAATAAATTATAGTAATAGGGCTACAAACCATATGAAAAAGTCGAATTATGATTCAGTCTGTAAGATGTTCAATTTCTTGATAGAAGTTGTACATAGTAAACTGTTTTTGAATAAGGACAGTCCGAAAATGTTTGAAGTATATTTTCCAAATTACTGAACTAAATTGAGTGATTTTGATGTCAATAGAAACTTAAGACATTGTATAATAACTTTTTAGAAGGAAGTGTTGCCTAATTTTGCCATTTACCGTATCAGATTTACTATGCATAGTTGACTCGTATGTATATTGAAAGAAAAATATGAAGTGGTCAATGAAGTTATATAATTGGTTTCACATTGCTTTTTATTGGTCCAAACTATACCTATGGTATTAATGAGGGCTTTGATATCTGAATGAATTGTTGATAAGGATCACAATAAAGGACCCCGAAATTGTCATTGAATATGCGTTGTGCATATTTCATATAAGTAAATATGCATTAATGAATACTTATATATTTGTGCATAAATGTGATATGTGTAAATGTGTTTTGTATGATATAGAGGAGCCAAGTGGATGTCAGATTGACATTGTCGGACTATCCAGGCAATAACATATTGGAGCGTACTCTGAGTCAACCTAGATAATTTCCTAGGATTGACATGTTTTGAATTTATTTGATTTGTTAAGCTTCCAAAAAAATTACTAAACTGTTTGCGAATTGTTTCTGAATTTCGGACTTGAAGTCCAAGGAGTTTATCAGTTGGGCATGTATTGGAAGTGTTTTGATTTGATATGAATTCCTAAATGACTTTGATTCTCAATGAAATTTGAATGCCGAACTTAGTTCCGATGAATGTGAAAACTTTGTCTGAGCATTTGTATAAGATTGTGATATATGACATATTCAGTATTTGATGTATTTCATAAAATGCATGCTCAGATAAAGGCATTATGACTTGAGTAGCCAGTTTGAAGCACTTCCATGTAGAGCATTGCTCCATGATTTCTGATTTTGCACGTAGATCTATGCTCTGTCTGTTCGATTGAGTCGTATGGGTCAGTATTTGTAAAAGTATGTGATAGGAACTCAGTCACAAAAATAAGAACGAATGTGAGTCTCATTCATATAGCATTCATATTAGACTGAAATTCTTTGAATGATTTGCAAAGCTGAAACGAGTGACCATATGATATGCCATGTTATGTGAGTATCTGAATAATAAATGTATGTTTAGAATGAATATTTGTGCATATGTGATATATGTATGTGATCCGGTGAAATCATTAATGATGGTTCACTCATTGAGTTTGCAAAACTGGTTAAAAATTGCAATGTGATTTTTCAGGTACGAGACATGAGACCTAGTTCCTTAGTCAGGACTTAAGGAATCTTTTGGATAGAAAAATGACTTAGAGGTTTGTCAGCTAACACTAGAAGTGCTATAGTATTTATTTTGTAGTTTTGTTAGAACCTATAAAAGTTTTTGTGAATATTTGTATGGTGGAAACAGTGTAAGAATTGTGAAGGAATGCAATCAATGGTTTTAAAACTTAATGAATTTTGAGTAAGTTAGATGATGCCATGTGTAAGTTGGATTTGCTTTTGCTCCAACATACTGTTATCATAGGTTACGTTCCTAAAAGTTTTTGTATGTACCCTATGGTAGTGGGATGTTGCAAATTAAATAGTGACATAAGCAAATGTAAAGCCCTTTCCATTATAGTTATTACCCTATTTAGAGATTTGTTAATGAGTGAATGGAGTACTCTATTAGACCACAAGCACAAATATAGCTTGGTGATATAAGCTTTAATGAAAAAAAATAAGAAAAGGGTAGTGTATAGAGGTTTTAGTTTCAACAGACTATCAACGGAAATAATGGCACCAATTAGTCACATGCACTTTAAAAATTTGTGTGAAGTAGTAATGGAATCAATTCCCCTTAGGATTCATCTATTTGTTTATTCGAATTTATAAGAAATATTGTTGACAAGTTCAAGCATCTGCAAATTAGATAATGATATATAAAGTCCATCCTTTGAATTATATCAGCAATTACAATCTCTATATCTATAACATTAAATGAAATTGAAGGTTATGATACTTGAAATATACTCCACTTAACTTTGGTTTATCAACAATTGATGCATTAGTCATATTAGTTTTTTACACATCCTTTTATATAAAATAAACAAATTACTCATGTACTCAATTATAATATTGTTTCAGATGTGAGCATCTATTACTTATCTTTAACTTTTTGTTGCATTCTAATGCACATATGCATTGTTCAAGTTCCCGATTCATAATAAGAGTCATTACCAAATTATATTCGAAGTAGCTTCATTAATGAAAGCTAAGGTCGTGTTAAATTAAATATATTAATACTCATATTCCAAGTGAAACTTTGTTTCTTAATAACATAATGATCAATCATATGTTATACAACAACAAAATCCACACAATAAATTTTAGATGGTAGTCCATCATTTCAGCTGTGAGCTTTTATTCAAAGTTTGGTTATAAGAGGTAGGCATTGACCATGCAAAAAATTGATATCATATAACTTCACCCTATTACATATGTTCTTTTGAATTTAGGTTGATTGATCATTGCTCTAGACAACTTCTTCTCAATAATATCCTCACCAATATTAGAGACGAAGATCGTTATCCCTTTTGCTCGTATTAAATACAGCAACAATAATAATAGTCATTTAGAAGTAAGAGGACATAAAAGCATGAGTATTAAATTACTTAGCACTAATACATTATCTAAACCATTAATTCATGTATCAGTGCCATTACAAACATAGAATACACACTGACCAAGCTAGCTATTCATGCATCGATGTAATCTTCAAACCCTTGACAACATTCATTGCATACCTGGAAACAATAAGCAAGAAATCAATGGATGGAAAGGATTTATGAACATTCTCATCCAAAAATTGCTTTATATCTACTTAAAAAAATGAAGGAAGAAGATGGTACACTATAGTGGATAACAGGATTTTTTGTAAGCTTCTCAAGGAAGCTAATATGGTACTTTTCTTATTTTATTATCCTAAATATTGTAAATTACTATAATCGATACATTTTGGTAAATGGGTATGTAGCAATATTTGTCCTTTAAACTAGTTCCTTCAATAATTCTAATAATAATATAATTAAATAAATCACCATGTAATTAATAGTTTCAAAATAAACATTAATTCCATACCATCAGATACATGATTTTGTAACAATTTGTGTCCTTTGTAGTTCCTTATAAAAGGTAATAAGGACACATGTGACCACATAGGCATATAGTTAACTATATGCAACAAAACTTCAAAAGTCACAATTTTGTACATAAACACATGCCAATCTTTATCCTTCATATTTTCCTTTAAATTTTATATTAAGAACGCAGTTCACCATAATATTGTAGTGTTGAACAAATTCTTTAATAGACATAGAATTATGCATGATTTTATACTTATCTGTATACTTCACATTTTTGCTTTAAATTTTCAAATAATAACACAGTTGACCATATGGCTATATAATTAATTGTGTTAAACATAAATTTTAGTGACACACCTTAATGCACAAATACGTACCAATATCTTTCCTATTGAAGATTTGTATTTAATTAGGTCATGAAATAACCCACTTTTCATAGCTATTGATTATTCTTAATGCACCATGAAAATTTGTGTACATAAATATGGAATGAAACTTAATCAGACTTAGTATAGTTTGTACCGAGGCTTGGTATTCTTTATACTTGTTACTTTATTTTCATCTTAAAATGTAGGTGTCACTTATCTCTATTGAACGACGATATTTTTTGAAAATATGAATGGCATTGTATAAATATAAAAATGATATCGCTTGTATTAAGGTAGGTATGATTTGAACTAAGAGATGATATTGTCATTTTTCACTAATTTTGTTACGTAGATTAAATATGTCATGGTAACTTATATACCTAGTAGTTGTGTTAGATGTATATTTGACATTGAGGCATGGTGTCCCTTCCATTCACTCATTGTGTTCACTTTAAAATGTGTAGGGCTTACTTTTGTATATTGAATTATGGTACTTTTACTTCATATGTGTGACACTGGATAAATTGATTACTAGTATGACTTGTAATGGGTCAAGACATGGTTTGTATTTAGAGATGATATCCCATTTTTTGTTGAAGCTATTGCTATTTTTAAATGCATCATGATAATTTTCGTACATAGGAATAATATTAAATATATTAACTCATGTTATAATTTCTATTGAGGTATTGTATTCGTTCTACTCACAATATGTATTGAGTCCAAGTTTAGTTTCTATTGTAATTTGATATTCTTTACACTTAATTTGTTTATTATCATTTTACATTGTATGTCTTACTTTTCTGTAAAGATTGATGGAATTTTTTTCTACATAAAAGTGATATTGAATAAATAGAATACTATTGTAGTTTGTATTGATAATGGATATTAGTTGTTCTCATTCGTGGTATCCTTATTTTAATTTTTATGTAATAGTTCTCTTAAGTTGCTAATAGAATTTTTATACATATGATGGGTACTATATATATTTAGTCCTTGTAAATTTTTTATTTAGTCATGAAATTGTTTAACTTAGTCATATGGTATTCACATTTAAAATAAAAGTTGATACTTATATAAAATAAGTGATGCTACTTTTTTACTTATATGTGAATTGGTATGTAATAAAGCATGGAAATACTTCTGCTAACATTTGGTAAGATATCCATATAGTAAAGTTATGGAGTCACTATTATCACTTATGTTATTTTTCTATATTGCCTTTAGACAAATTTCTTTGTGTAATGAGTATTGGTATTTTTAATACACTAACTTGGTATTGAATGTATGAAATTTTGGTATTGGTTGTATTAAGGTACAGTATTCTCGGTACTTAGTCATAGATTCTTATATATATTAAATCGAATGTGCTACTTATTTTGTAATAAGTGCTCATATTTTCCATACACAAGAGTAGTATTAAATGTATGAAGGTTGTACAAGGTATTCTTTATACCAAATGATAATATTGTCATATTGAAGTAAAGGTGTGACTTATCCATTACAGATGATGGTATTTTTTTGTACATAGATGTAGTATTCTTTGTACTCGGTGATGGTATTCTTACATTAAAGTGAAGATGTGATTTATTTGTTATGGATGGTGGTATTCTATATAAATAGGCATGAATTTACACTACAAGAAAAGAACCCCTTCTGCAACGCTTTAAAAACATCGCAGAATGTTGAAAAACGTCGCAGAATACTTTCTGCGACGTTTTAAAAAACGTCATAAAAAATGTCGTAGAAGGTGATGCAGGCAAAAGGTTTCCACGTCGTTTTTCATAAAACGTCATGGAAAACCCTGACATTCGTCGATGTTTTACAAAACGTCACCAAAAGAGAAGATATTGGGCGATGTTTTATGAAAACGTCACCGATTGTAAGAGTTTCTGCGATGGTTTTAAAAAACGTCGCGAAAATGACCTAATCGAGAACGTTTAAAAAATGTCACAGAATAGGTACAATCTGCGGCGTTTGTTTTCTAAACGTCGCAGATTGTAAGACATTTATTTATTTTAATTTTGCCGAAAATAATTTTATTTTAATAATTTTTCAATTGTAATAATTTTTTCTTTTATTTTGTTTCAATTTTTTGAAAATAATTTTAATTTAATTATTTGCTAATTTAATAATTAACAAAGTTTTAAAATCTTATTTATTTAATAACTATTCAATATTATTTATGAAATTTATCATTTAATAATTCTTCAATTTTTTGAGTATATCATTAATTTTAATAATTATTCATGTATAACAAGAATTTAATACGTGCAAATAATTTATTATTTAATTACAATTCCCAAACATATCATAATATGGTAATTAATATAAACAATGCTTCATAAGTGTTTAATATATGAATATGAGTACATATCTAATCTAAACGAACATTATGTGTAGCACATAAAAGTTCCAAGACCCTTTTTTGTTGTTCGACTTCGGTAGTTAATCAATCATGCATTTCTTTAAATTATTTAGTTAATTCGTCGACTTGAGACTGTAACCCCTAATTAGCCCTCTTTGATTCCTCTACTTCGTCTCGAAGTCTCTTTCTGAACGAAGTCTTCCCTTGTGCTCGAGGCTCAATTTTCATGCCAACAATGTAATCTGATCTAGTGCCTAAGACTTTGTCGCACACTTCATCCACTATCATTAGATAACCTTGTTCTATTGAATGTGTCAATTCATGACACATTAATTCCTGAAAAAGTAAGAATTAATTACATACACATTCTCATTTAAGAAATATTTGTAAATGAACTATGTACTCACTCATTTTTCTTTGCATTCAGCAGTTGTCCATTGATCTTTACTTTCAACATAATGAGTGTGATACCATAGCTTCATCCGGTCATACTCTTCTCCATCTTTGTCACTCTGTTGTATAAAAATATATTACTAGTGATATTTATTACAAATTTTGAAATGTCGATCAAAGTAAAATATAATTAAAAAGATAATTGAAGTAAATCACTTATTAGTATAGTCTTTACGTATAATATACAAAATGCACAAGAAGGGGGGAGGGGTTGAATTGTGTATCCTTTTTCGTGAATACAAGCCCCTTTCATATTTCTTTGAAAACTAACTTTTTAAATGCTATTAAGTGAATATCACATTGTTTATACGAAAATATCTTCGTGATTAAATCACAATTAAATTCTATATACTTGTATAAGAACATTAGAAATTAAAGTAGAGAGTTAGAAGATGGACACAACAATTTTATCCTGGTTTATCCCAAATCTTGGGCTATGTCCAGTCCTCAGAATTCTTCTGAGATTTTACTATTCTTCTCGAAATGTACAAGTGTTCTTTCTCTATAGAGCCTCTTCAGGTCTCTTACATCAAGTATTATTTTCGCTCTCTTAGCCTCTCTAGGCTCTTAGCTTTTCTTTTCTCTCACTAGAAAGATATTGCGAGCTTTGTTACAGTAAAGATAGCTCTCGTGTTTTGCACAACGA
>JAOSBP010015223.1:0-27779 GCA_027563825.1 Erythroxylum mucronatum | reverse complement strand
AACCCCCGCCCTTCCCCCCGGGCCCTCACCTCGAACCCTTCATCAACCTCCCCCTCACCCTCTCAAACCTCTCCTCATCCCTCGAAAACACCCCCGTCCCGCACTCCGTAACGGTGGTGGCCCCGGTTTGCCTCACCCCCCTCACGGACATGCACATGTGGGAGCACTCCACGACGACGACGACCCCTTGCGGCTCGAGGACGTGGTCGATGGCGTAGGCGATTTCCCGCGTGAGACGTTCCTGGATCTGCAGCCTGCGGGCGTATATCTCGACGATGCGTGGGAGTTTGGACAGGCCCAGCACCCGGCCGCGGGGGAGGTATGCGATTTGGACCTTGCCGAGGAAGGGGAGGAGGTGGTGCTCGCAGAGGCTGGAGATGTCGATGTCGTGTTCGATGACGAGGTCGTTGTGGTCGACGGTGAAGATGGCGTCGTTGATGACGCTGTGGGGGTCGAGGTGGTAGCCTGAGGTGAAGAACTGGAGTGCTTTGGAAAATCGTTCGGGGGTTTTGCGCAGGCCTTCGCGGTTGGGGTCTTCGCCGAGGCTTTGCAGGATTGTCTTGACGGCGGCTGCGATCTCTGCCTCGCTTTGGGCTTGGTCGATTTCCGATGGCTTGACTGACTCTTGAACGGCCGATTCCGTCAGAGAATATCATGGTGTGGAGCGGACGACGGGAGAATACCGAAGCTTACCTTCAAACGCGGTGGTTGGTATAGTTTGATCATGAGGGTGGCCGTAATTTGGCACGTCTTCTGGTTCCGTCGTACCGTTTGCTTCACTCGCCATTGCACTATGATCACTGGATCTCGCGGAAGTCTTCAGCGTTCGATGCTGGAGTCGTTTCACTGTATACCAAGGGATCAGACAAACATATAGCTCTCAAATGATTCAGAGTGTTTGAAAGACTTGGTCGTCGACGTTATTTTACCAGCTCTGAAAGGACGAATGAGAGCGATCCAGCTTTCACTTTCACTGCACTATAGATAGTCTCCGATCGGGACTAGTGTCGTGATCCGTACGGCATTTTAGCCTTGATTCAGGTATTGTTGTTGCCTAAACTGCCAGTATTGACAAATGCTACTCTGTGCTCGGATTGGTTCGGCTACCTGCTTGAACCAACCTTCAGATATGGTCGTACCAACGTACGTATCCGAGCGTGCGTCCACCATGCAATGACTGGATAATCCGGTTTCTTATTGCAGAACCTGGCAGCAGCTTATCAACAGACCTTGTTTTTAACGGCGGATCGTTGCACAACAGTCCAGACACAAGGTATGAACGGAATTTTCATCAAATTTGTCACAAGTTGAATGCAATGGACGGGTGCCACAGAGGTACCGACGCCAGGTAGGTTGCATGATATTCCAGCTTTTGACCGGACTTCTCTCAAATCAACGTAACAAACAAGCATGGTGTCGTTTCAGAAGTGATGATCACTGCGGGAGATCGCTGCAGCTCTCCCGCTCGGAACCGGTGAAGCATCATCATAAGAAGCCGCCATCGAAGCGCTACAAGCGCAGCAAACTCAGCTGTCATTCGTGAACCGCCATGGCTACCCTCGATTCCCTTAAGTTGGCTCTTCGGGAAAGAGCGATGCGACTCTCGACACGGCCGTTATCTGATACGGAATACAGTGTCGGCTTCAAGCTCTTGTCACAGGAGTCAGCGTACGGGAGCTTCATCATTCCCCAACTTTCTCAGCTACTCACTCCTCTCTTCCACTCGCGATCACATGTGTCGGTGCTAGAGATTGGCCCAGGGCCGGAGAGCGTTCTTGGGCCTTTGTCGATTCACCTGAGACGCAAAATCCAAAGATATGTTGCGTTTGAGCCCAACAAATTGTTCGCTATGAAACTGGAAGAACGGTGTCGCTTGGATCGAGAAAATGAGCTAACATTTCCCTGTCTGGAGAGCCCGGCTGACATCCGTCGAAGCCAATTTGTCCCGGCGAGCGAATCCGGCACAAGTCCGAGAGATGATGATGAAGAAGAAAATTTTGATGTAATTTTGTTCTGTCACAGTATGTACGGCATGAAACCGAAACGGGCATTCGTCGAACGAGCACTGGAACTGCTGGTGAAGCGACCGGATGATGGAATGGTGGTGGTCTTCCATCGTGCTGAAGTTCTGCACTTTGATGGTTTGGTATGTCATCGAACATCCTCTTTTCCTACTGGTACTATTCAGGTAGCGAACGAGGATGAGATCCTGGACCGCCTTGCCCCATTTATCGCCGGCTTTGTCGTTCAAAATTCGGGCGTTGACGAAACGATCAAAGCCGAGTGGCGCCAGATATGCCGTGCGCTGAGTGGCTCGGCAGAAACACACCCCGGTCATCTACTGTTCAGCTCGTCAAACGTCATGGTAGCCTTCAATCAGCATGCAAATAGATTACCGGACCTACTCGCGCAAGTCCCTCTGTCGGGGAGCGATAGGACGATCAAGAATTCGCAGGCCCGACTTCATTCCCCTGGCTCGATTGTTAGACCAACAAAAATTCGAGACATTCAGCAATGTGTTCTTTGGGCTTTGGAGAACAGCTTGAGTTTGACGGTTCTTGGTGGAGCCCACAGCGGCCAGTGTGTCTGGCCGAACATTGTATCCGTCGATATGGGCGCTTTTGACCAGATACATGTTCTCACATCTGTACAAGACGGAGCAGAATCCGATCTTGACATTGGCCCTTTGGTCGTTGCCGAGGCCGGCTGCAAGACCGGAGACATTGTGCGCAAGACGATGTCGCAGGACTTGGCAGTGCCTCTGGGATCTCGCCCGAGTGTAGGTGCAGGTCTCTGGTTGCAAGGTGGCATCGGACATCTTGCCAGGCAGCATGGGCTCACGTGCGATGCCATCGTCGGTGCTGTGCTGGTCAGCGTTGACTCCGGGCAGATCTTCTGTATCGGTCATGTACCGAACCAACACCGACCATCTGATGCGGTCCGTCCAGTACACGAAAACGACCTTCTTTGGGCTATGAAAGGTGCGGGGACCAATGTCGGCATCGTTGTAAGCGTCGTCTTCAAGGCTTACAAAGCTCCGATGTATTCGACTCGAAACTGGATAAGTCCATTGGGCAACGACCGTATCGAAGCCCAGCGCAAGCTCAGTGACTTTGACGAGCTTATTGCCCAAAAACTTCCCGCGAATTCATCTGCTGATGCGTACCTATTCTGGAGCGCCGACCAGCTTCAGCTCGGCGTGACCTTATACGAATGTGTCTCGACCGCGCTCACTCCTACAGCACCTACTGCCACGGCTACAAGTATGCGATCCGTTCTCGGGATGGAGAATGACTCAAGCGTCGTGGACGGTGTTGGTCTTTTCGAGACGGAGATGTACATGTCCGCTATGCACGGCGGGCATGGAGGCGGGAAGACCTCCGCATTCAAGCGTTGTTTGCTTTTGAAGGATGTTGCGAGTGTCGCCGAGATTTTGGTAGCAGCCATGGAGAGTCGTCCTTCTCTCTGCTATCTGCACCTGCTTCAAGGCGGCGGAGCTGTCGCTGACGTAGCAGCCAAAGCCACTGCATTTGGTTGTCGAGATTGGAATTTTGCCTGCATTGTGACCGGCGTCTGGGCGCGCGACCAAGATGGTACAGATGCCGCTCGATCTGCTACAAAGTGGGTTTACGATGTTGCGAAAGACTTGTTTCCTTTCAGCAGTGGTGTTTACGCTGCGGACCTTGGACCAGACCCCCGCGATTTCGACCTATCGGCTAAGGCCTTCGGACCGAACCGCTGGCACTTGGCCCGCCTCAAACGTCAGTTTGATCCAAACAACATATTGGCTTGCGCCTGCCCGCTCCCAAAAGCACAAAGGCTCATCATTCTTGTCACGGGCGAGAGCTGCGCTGGTAAAGACCACTGCGCCGATGTATGGGTGACCGTCTTCGGTCAGTCCGGACGCACAGCACACGCAGTCAGTATCAGCGATGCGGTCAAATATGAATACGCGGCAGTCACTGGTGCCGATGCAGGTCGTCTGCTTCGGGATCGGGCCTACAAAGAAGAACACCGCCCTGCATTGACGGCATTCTTTAATGCTCAGGTTCAAAAGCAACCTTGGCTGCCGGAGAAGCATTTCTTGCATGTGGTTCACAATGCTCCATATACGGAGGTGCTGCTGATCACTGGAATGAGAGAAGAGGCGCCAGTCGCAACATTGTCGCACCTTGTACCTGATAGCAGACTACTTGAGCTACGCGTTGAGGCAAGCCGGACGATACGACAGATTCGTCGAGAAAGCCCCAGTAGTATCGACGATACTAATCACATAATCGATGCCGAGCACAACGACGGCGGTGGAAAGTCCATGACAACAACCACGAACTACTCCCCAGATCTCACCTTTGATAACGAGGCGGCTGGAAACGAAGCGGCGGAGAAGTTCGCAGAAAACAAGCTACTTCCTTTCTTGCATGACGATCTCGAGCGGCTGGCCGACATGGTCCGTTCGGTACCGGACTTCCCAAGTTTGGGTGTCGACTTCTGCCATGTGCTTGACATTGCCCAGCAACCAGGTGGGCTATCATTATGCCTGACCCTGCTGCAGGCCCGCTTTGCTGGTGACTGGTCCAAAGTCGACGTGGTGGCTTGCTGCGAGAGCGGCGGTTTCGTCTATGGCTCAGCTTTGGCGGCAGTGTTGGAGAAACCTTTGGTACTGATTCGTGAAGCTGGCAAACTCCCACCGCCCACTGCTTCGGTCCCGAAACTGCCATCGCATGTATCCTCCCTGTTACCCAATTGCTCGGGTGAGAAGAGGATTGAGTTGAATCTGGATGCGATTAAAAAGGACATGTCGGTTGTTGTGGTGGATGATGTGCTCGCCACAGGTCAGACTCTCGCCGCAGTTCTACAGTTGTTGGGGGAAGCGGGTGTCAGAACCGAAGACATCAGCGTGATGACCGTGGCCGAATTTCCAGTTCATCAGGGTCGGGAGCTGTTGCGCCAACGCGGCTATGGTACAGTCAATGTGCACAGCCTTCTCGTCTTCGACTGTGCTTGAGATGAAGGGCCAAGGCAAATGATTGTCGTGTGATGAGCTACAGTTCTTGAATACATAGACGGCTCAGAAAACTTTCGGCTTCCAAGATCTCAATGCAGGCTCTCGGCGGAGTCACTGGTCAGGTAAACAGACATGGCCGTGGCCTCGTGATTAAGAAAAGAAAGTAGTCAGAATATTTCAAGCCATGTTTTAGACAGGATGCTTCCATTCTCTCGGTCTTCTAGTGAGACATGGCGTCCCGTCCTTGACTTGAATATAGAGAAATGATGTAACCAGATTTGTCATCTTCGAAGAATGTGTGACGGTACCCGACATGAGTGCGCCGATACGCACGAAATGGGAGCATCATGTCTTGACCGCGGATCATCGTCTCGGTCAGTCGCTGGCAACTTCAGCCGCTGAGGTAGCTGGACGACGTAAGATTTACACAGGGGACCGGTTGAATGGTACGTAGGCTCTTGTCCGCAGCGGCAAATGATTGGGCAGGTTTGCATCTCTTTCGAGTACCTGCCACGGCTGCAAAAGGTGATCTCCACCAATTTCATCACGGGGCCATACACCGGTTCAGCTGCATATGCAGATGGAGGGCGAGTGTCTGCCTCTCGGACGTATATTGGGGCCGAGCTGACCCGTCATCTACTATTGCCTAGGATAAGAGTTGTCATCTGCAGCTCGCCGTGCCGTGTCCGGTGTAGGTTGTGTGCGTGCACGCGTAAGCGGTAATATGGCGTATGGCACATGAAGAATCAGAGATGGTGTGATAAAACCTGCTGCGCATTGGTTGCTTCATGTTGAATTTACCTGTCAAAGCGAACGGATGCGACGTTCATGCGCCCATCAGCAACAGCTAAAAGGGCGATCCTTTACCGGTTGACGGCACCAACCAGAAGCAGCTCTATTGTGCCCTGCATTTTGGCCGATTGGGTAAGCTGTACCTCGTAATCAAACCCGTGCCGTCAAAAAAAGTCTCTCAGATGGAGCCGCTCCCTCCGTAATCTCGAGAATCGAACTGACGTCAGTCGACTGTGTACGAGAGAGCTGCTCCGAAAGAACGAGATTCTGGTGACATACCACAAAATAGTTTGCGGCGACGGGCAGCTGAGTCGGCACGCTCTGTTATGCCTTGGTATGATCGTCCGGAGCGTTGACTATGCAGACTTTTCACTCCCGTAGTCGATGCCTTCCTGATGCCTACCTTACGGCACAGCGCGATCATAATCATCAGTCTTCGCAATTCCCAGCACCTTGACCGATAATTTGGCCACGATGTCACTCGAATCGGCGCGCAAGATGGATGTCGTGGTCGTACGAAGCTCAGTGTCCGCATATGCATCCGTCAAAGTACTGATACTTTCGAGAGCAGGTCGGAGGCTCTTTGAGCGGGTTGATGAACGCCATCATGCTGCGGTCTCTTGGGCACAACGTTCGCATCATCGAGCAACAAGTTTCATTGCGATCCGATTATGGAGTCGGCATGTCCGTTGACCCCGAAGGAAAGCAATTTCTGGACATGTTCGATCCGACGGGAATACCGTGCACTTATGAGTGTCCCGGGGCCAGGACTCTGGACATCAACAACGGCACTGTAGCCCACTTTCCAGCGCCTATGCATTTGACGAGCTGGACGGCTTGCTACTACCGCTTGCGTGGCCTCTTCGATGGTCTTCAGAGCCCATTCTAAGGTGCGGTCGAGAATTTGTTCACTGTGTTTTACCCGACAACAGAGTCCGTGCAAGCTGCTGCGGACAGCATCATGGATTTGATCTCAACTTCCATAGCCCAGCTCCGTTCCGTGGCCACCCAGATCATCCATAGACATGCAAATGGACAAGGCTCGGGGAGTGAGGTAAGAAAGTTGGTCCAAGGCTATATGTACTACGCAACCGGAAATTTGTACTGGAGGTATGCTGAGAACTTCATTAATGTATCGGTCATCAGGCTAATTAAATCTTGGGTGCAGTTTGATGACGGATCGTTATGGCATCTACGGACAAAACCCGAATCAAATAAACGTTGAGCTTCTGTAGTACCCTCCATGAATTGAGCATAATGAGTTCGAAACTTAGATGATAGCGTGACGATGTTCGGTGCCAGTCAGCAAGCTCGGTAATGATCGATCGGAAGCTATTCGGCAGCCTGCCACACATTCTTAACAATAGCTACAACCTGCTCTGGGACACTCAGAAATGGGCAGTGGCCCGAATCCAACGTCGTGGTGTTGACTTTGCCGCCTACGTTGATGGCATCTTCCACCATGGCCTCCTGTAACTCCTTCTTCACCGCTCGATCCCGATCGCAAAACACATAGGTGGTGGGGATGTCTTTCCACGGCACCGAGGATAATTTGGTGTCTCCGACCAGTCCGAGATTGTGTGTAACGTTCTTGGACGTGAAAGATTCCCCAACATCAGCAGACAAGTCGTTGTAGAAAGATGCTGGCGCATTCTTGGGGAACGCGGTTCCGTCTTCACGTATATCCAGATCGACATCACTTAGAAAGCCATGTTTGGCAAAGACATCTCCAAGAGAACTTCCAGGTTGTGGCAAATGGGCACAGAGGTATATCACCCTTATGATACCAGGGGTGCCGTGATTCCGGGGTTCCTGCGCATGGAAATCACTGGTGAGCGATTCCGATGCAACAACTCCTCCAAATGAGTGTGCGAGTACCACGATGGGATGACCGGCACTCTGTAGCTCGTTGGCGGCTTGCCGAACTGCGGTCACGTCGTCGGCCATAGCAGCTTTGGGTGGCCGCTTATCCCCGCATGTCGGTAGTCGCGGACAGCGTACTTCAAACCCTTGAGATTCCATATCATTTATGAAGGGCTGCCATGTCTCCGGGACAAAGTAGGCTCCGTGTACGATCAAAAGGGCGGGCTTGGGGCTGACCATCTTTTCGCGTGATTGTGTGGAATTTCGTGTGTCGACGGTGTATGAGTAGATGGATGACCGGAGATGCTCATACTTGACCTCCTATGATCATGCCAACGTCGAGTTGACTGCGCCTTCAAGGGGCCAAACCAGGCTCTCGGAAATCAAGAAGGCGTGTGGTCTCACGTACCCTGCATCGTCTTCCGATGAGGCAGCCGACCAAACCGTGCCGTCTAACAATTCACTTCACCGGAAATTCCTGTACCACTTGCACGCGGCCTTCGCACACGAAAAAATACGCCATAGTTAGGTCCCTTGCCAGGTTTTCTCCCCCTTCTTGAACTGACGAAATTTAACCATGGGCAGATTTAGGAACAATGCTATTGATTTACTTGAGGATTTCTGAATGAAGTCGAGTGTTCCAAGTGACAGAGCCGGGTATCTGCTATCTGGCATCCTGAGTTTCCCAGCTCGTAAGCCTCGTATGCAAGGACGCGGCGTTTACGTTGCCTCTCGAATGCACCAGCTACGCCCCCTGTGCAGATCACGTCCAAACACGGCATCTTCGGCAAAGGAACGATAAGACTCAGCAGCTGCATCTCGACGTAAACTGCTGCGTTTGCCGTCTTTTGGCCCCTCTGGAAGGAGCGACCCGTGTCTGCTGGGACATGTTCCATGTTTAGCATATGCAGCTTCAGCTGATGACGCATCGCGAAATTTCATCACAGATGGTTGGAAACTATATGCCGTTGATGAGTTGATGGAAAGGATCATAGTCCAAGACTTTACATTGCAAGTACTTCGCTCTTTACACCAATCCACAAGATATCACATGTCACAAGCTCCACGCTCAACTGTAGAGACTGGGCCCCCAGCCGAATCCAAGCCGTCTGCCTAGCTATTCAATTTCAATTCGAGGGATCGTCGCATTGGTTTCGGCGATGGAGTGACGCGTTTTTTTCAGGTGCATGCCGCAACATGTCAGGCGATATCACCGCATGTTGGTCTTTATCAATCGAATAATGCGAAGGTTTCACGTAAGCTGTGGCCTGTTGTGGTCCGATGTCGATCGAGACATGGGTTTTCATCTCGATGCGGCCACTAGCAAGATCCGGCTCCCGTCGGCCATCCTCGAGGCCGTCATCTATGCTGATGGACTGACTTCGTGGGTTGGGTGGTTCTTGCTCAGTGTCTGTCGATCGGCTCCGATTTCATGAATTCGCGCTTTTGCTCCACGATAGCAAGTAGCTTCTGAGAGAGTTGGGTCGTATCTTGTGCTTCGCGAGTGGTGAGAGTGGTGCAAAGCTACCAGCAATGATGATCAACCACATCTCGACAGCTCCCCACAGCATCAGCGGTGCTATCTCTTCTATGTCATAGTTAGAGGTCGTATTTGTCGTGATTCTTGCATTGACCGAACATACATACGGGGTCGGCTGTAGCCCTCAGTCTATTGAACTGTGTTGTCTTAATGATGTTCGCAGCTGCTACAAACAGCCCTAGTGCCATTAAAGAGCAGTAAATGAGTTTGAGGGAAAGGCGTATCTGTAAACGATAGAGACTCGTTGTCGGGTAGAGTGCAAGGACCAGGTCAGTGAACGATCCAAATGCTGGAAGCGTGTTAATTTTCGTAACCTTCGATTGCTCTTCAACACGATGTACTTCACTCACAACCGGTCCATATAGCCCAATAGTATGCTCTGTCAATTCCGTTACACTCGCCCTCGTGGATGTCTTGAATCCATAATTTCTTGGCTGGCGAACATTGTGACCAGATCACCCCGACGGTGACGATATACGCAATCAAGTGGTTATCGCGTGAGTGTTGTGTTCACCGTATTGCCCGAAGGATTTACGTACCAAGATCGCCATCATAATGTGCTCAACGATTTTCGTCATTTGATATGCGTTTCCTTGAATGGCGAAAATAAACGCGACGAAGCTCAGACGTCCGAACCAAGCAGAGAATCTGATCGTGCAGGCAGGAATCCATTCAAAAAGCAGTGATTCCGGAATCTTCGGATCATACTTCACGAGATCTGTATGATTACCAAGGCCGTAAAGGGCTGCCAGCTCATAGAAAACATTACTTGCAAATGCAAGGGCCTGGGAATGTCTCAGCCAGCACATTTTGAAACATGGATTTCGATACTCACGTATACGACGAGAGCCCAAAACAGAGACCAACAGCCACCCGTCTTTACGATTGCAAGGCGTACATATATCCCCAAGAGTATGGCTACCGTTGCGAAGGCGAAAACTGTCCATATGGCGGCAACAAGACGAGGGCCGAATCCGCCGTAGTAAGGATATCTTCCATGCTCAGATTGAGACATTGTGTAGCTCGTTTGAGTTTGAGAGGTGTGAGTACGATAGTAGAAGACAAAACGACGGCAAGAAACCAAGACATTCCCGGAGTGCCCCGTTATCCTTCTGGATTTTGTAGATCCCATTCTCAACCCCAAATTTGACTTTTTTACCACGCTAGTTCAGAAGAATACCAACACGATACGGATCAGCAGAGCCGTGTTGGTGATGCGTGAGTGGGGAATCGACCTTTGATAAGTCGAGAAAACAGATGAATTGACTGATGATCCTGGTAGGTGCTCACTCGAAGTCATTTTCCGTTCCTCAAAACTGTCTCAGCAACATTATTTTTCCTGCGTACACACTCACCTTCGCGATGTCTGAATTGACTCGATTGATGGACTGGATCTATGAGCCTTACATTCTCCCGCGTCCGATCAAAGAGGTGGGTGACCTTATATCGGCATTCGTATAGGTTCTGACATCAAATAGAACACGGTAGAAGTCAATCGCTTGAGTGTGACACCCCCCTCGCCCCAAATACAATCTTTCCTCAAGTGACTCGCGCTAAAAGAGGATATAGGTTTACAACATGAAGTTTTCAATCTCGCGAGGGGTCAACTCCCTTCCGAGTGGGAAACGAAAATCAACACAGCCGAGCTCGTGATCGACCTCGGATGCGGAACTGATATACCCACCAGCCCGAGCGAACCTCATCATCTCCATATTCCAAGACTTCTCATTCCCAAACGTTCCAATATCTCGGAACAGAATCACAGGAATCTGACTTCAAGGCAGGCATCTGGTCCAAAGAGTTCGCCCGTACGCACCCTTCGTGCAAAGTTCTCGGTATTGACGCAATATCTCCATCATCCACCGAGCTCCTACCCAACCTCAGCTTCCTGAGCGCCAACGTCGAGTCCCCGGACAGCTGGCCCTCGTTCCCATTCCTCCCTCAACAACTTGCGGATTACATCCACGCCCGTCTGCTGATCGCCGGCATCACCGACTGGCCGGCCGTTTTCCGCAACGTGGCGTCGCACCTGTCCTCGGGCGGAATTGTGGAGTCGTACGAGGGCGTACCTTATTTGCTATCGTGTCTCGATGACGACGATCCTGCCATGGCGAACAATCCGGCGATGAGGTGGTTCGAGCATCTCAGTAGGCGGATGGAATCCAGGGGTTTGGATCCTCACGCTCCCGAAAAGTTCGGGGATATGCTACGGTCCGCCGGGCTGACGGTGGTGGCGAAGAAGGTCCTGGACATGTATCTCGACCCGGAACGTTCCAAGGCGGTGAATGGTGGCCGAGAGGAGAGGAAGAGAATCGCGGAGATGCAGCTCGCGAACTGGACCTCGCTGGTCGACCAGATGACCGGCGATATGGCTCGATCAATGACCACCGATGCGTGGGCTGAACTGAAACTACTGGTGCAAGATGCCAAACGAGATTTGAGAGACAACGGGCGGGAAAGGGGTTACTTTGTTCGCTTGCATGTGAACAAGTCTCTGTGCACCCTTCAGCACATTGCTTCATCCGGTGGCTAAAACTATTCCCAGTTATATCTATATCGCAGAGAAGGCCTGATAGTCATTCTTTGGTTCCTCTGGACTCGATGTTATCGTGACGAACGGCAAGAATAATGTTGTTCCGGCAGAAAACTTCACTTGCCTAGCAGAACATCGTTCACTATTTTCTCGGCCAATGCATCTTCGTAATTCCAATTAGAATACCCTCGATGATCAAGGAACAGCACGGTAGTTGTACTTACAGATCGTTGCTTGTGGATGTCCTGGCGGAAGAATCGGTAAAGCACTTGCATCCACGACTCGAAGCCTGGAAACACCAAAAACTCACGCGTGCTTGTCAATCACCGCAAAATGGTCTTCCGGAACTCCCATCTTGCATGTTCCAGATGCATGACTTACGGAAGATGTTGTCTTCTTGATATATTCCAAGATATCTTCATCGCTACTGACATGCCGGCCAGGGGTTACTTCGTCTCCCAAGATGATTTCTTGTAGTGCTTTCGTTTTAAGAAGTTGCCTAGAAATCCTTACAGCCGAGGCGATCATTTCTTGGTCTCTTGGATCGGCCAGCCAGTTTGGATTGACGATTGGATTTTGGGCAGTGTCGGTGGAGTTGATGGTGACGTTGCCTCTGGAGAAAAGTGCAACGAGGATGCTTAGGATATTGATGTAACTTCGGCCGTCTACCGGAACCGGAAGTAGGGAAGTATCCTCTGCGACAACCTCAATATCTGGCCAATCGCTGGGGAACTTCCCGTCCAAGGCTATACGTGTTGAGTTCGAAATAGCTCCGGGAGAGAATTTGAAGAAGGCTTCCAAACATCGTCGACTGGAAGGTTCGAAGACAATGGTACTTTGCAGGGCATTCATACGTACCAAGGATATCAGCACCAGAGTTTGTTAGCATACCTGTACAGTTTTTGTTGTACAGGTCTATCGCTGACTGCAGATAGCTAGCATCTGTACTAAGGCGACTGTGTGTCTCAACATCGACCGCAACGGCAACCCCAGAAACAATATTTGAACGATACCCGTCAGCGCTATATGCTTGTGCTATGGCAACATGTGCATATGTGCAGGGTGTGTTACTTCGCTCGCATCCAGCAGGTATTTCAGTAACTTACCCAAAGGTTCTGTCCGACACCCGGTAGAGGTTGAACGACGGGGATATCAAGTTGGTTCAGAGCTTCCATTGGCCCAATGCCACTTGCCATAAGCAATTGAGGAGAACGAAACTCATCCAAGGGTCAGCCAACACAATTCATTCACCGCAAATAGACCAGCTGGCTCCCTTGGACTTACAGCTCCGGCCGATAAAATAATTTCCCTGGATGCGTTCAGACGATATTCAAAGCCGCCAGTGCTCACAAGCACTCCGTCGGCACGCCCATCACCATCGAACGTGATCTTCTTTGCGAGCGTTTGCAGGTAGACTCCAAGATTAGCCTGGGTCTTCAAGGCATGTCGCAGATAACCTTGTTCGGAGGTAGCTCGTACTTGGTCTTCGGTCAATGTGAAGCCAATGTATGAATAACCGAGGATATTTCCATCCAAAAAGCCTCCAAGCGATCTCATTCCAAGAGCTTCGAATGCCCTGGCAAAATAGGTAGAGACGGGATTCAGCCAGTTTGGATACGATACCGAGATGGGACCATCGGTCCCGCTGTAAAAGTCCTGGTCATGATTTATCGTCACATTCCTATTATTCTGTGGTGGATGGAATCGGATACTTCTTTTGAAAAATTGATCTAGATTAGCTAAAGTGTACGACGGATCCCTAGCCAAAGTAGCCCAAAGGTCATATACACCTTTGGCACTCCTGGCAAAGTCTCAGCGTCTCTCGATGGTTTCATTACGAGATTTCACGGTACCTTTGATACCACAAGAAATTTCTCGCACTGCTTCCATCGAGGGTTTCCCCTGAGCCGTAGTGCGGACTTTTCCCGCCGAGTAGCTGCCTCGATGTCAGTTATGGGTAGCATCAATGACGGTGCCTTTTGAAGTACTGGCTGCGGAGTTACGAATTAGTACCCATCAACGAGGGGATTTCTAATCGTTGGCTGCGGCTCAAGCCACCGAGCTGCGTATGCCGGAACCTGGCTCAGAAGCTTCCTGCCTCAATGGCAGCGACGCAGAGAGATCCGTTCTGCGAAAGTCTACTGGCAATTGCTAAGCTAGCAGTACCTCCTCCCACGATGATATAATCATACATCAACGGTATTCTCGGCACACCGAAATGAGTTCCCATTCGTTCCAGCACCGAATTCTGTCCGAGGAACATGCCATGACCACCGGAAAACGAGTCTAGTAGTAATTTCGTCAGTGGTGCGAAGCCCACGGGCAGCATCATTGCGGCGAGGTATATCATCTCGCGAAACGTTCGCAATGAGAGCACAGAGCTGGAAGATTTCAAGTGACGAGTACTGGGAAGAATAACAGACCTTATGCCAACGAGTGACGTTATTTTTTCCGTGGTTACTTGCGTATTGCAGTGCAACTCGATCCACGGTGTAATAAATCATTTTCGGTCAGTGTTCCTTTGACAGGGATTACGACATCGAGCCCCATCGTTTTACGGCAATGCAATCCTGAGTTCCCGGGCGCAAAGGCGTCATCTCACACATTCTTACTTTGAGATGATCTCGATGAACCTGTGTCAATATGACCATGCATCCGAGGTTCAAAGCGGTACAAATGTGAATTGACCTCAATTAGTCCAATACACTTAGAAGATTTATCACTGCAAATTTGCACCATTATAAGGTTTGCTTGTATCGGAAAGCCATAGGCCAAAGATGTTGCGACGCAGGAGACACCGATGCTGATCCCTGCGATGCCTTCGGATCTAAAAGAGTGGACTGATATGAGGCCTCGTTTGTGAACCGGCAGTCGTGCCGGCCGAGAAGCAGCCTTTCAGTACTGTTCAACAAGTGCGATAACTTTATACTTTCGCCGACGATCATTCCACGGATATCATCAAAGGCTGAGCTATGAGTGATCAACGGCAGATGCGGCTGAAAAGGAGGCAACTTCCGAGGAAACCAACCTGCAGACAGGATCCACACAAGCTACCATCTTGGCCAGGCAGACACCTGGGGCCATGGTGACAAGGCAACTTCGGCTGCATTCAAACGAAAAATATTCTTCTTGATTTCCTGTTTTCTCATCACATCGACAATTCTGCCATGGATGAGACCTCTGCCGTCGTCGACACACTTCTTCACGCTCAGAAAAATTCGGACCTGACCGTCAAAAGAACTGAGAATGAGTCATCCAACGATCGCATCGATCCTGCTAACGATGTGTCTGCGAGTCGACAAATGATAGGGAGGAAGGACAAAGTGTTGGTACACGGCAACGGATATATTTCGAACATCGACTGATATGAATTAGCCGGAATAAGTATGGTCCTAGTTGAGAGCCCACGAAGCAGTAGGCCAAGAAACTGATACGATGTAGGGAAAAGCGACGATACGAGTATCATCGCACAAAGCCACAGACAGAGGAGAAATCCGACTTTACAAAATACGTGATTGTGGTGAAGCGTAACATCAATAGAGACGGCTTTCCAAGCGGTGTTGAGGTGGAGATCAGAGGTCATCGGTCATCGGTTGCAAAAGGCGTTGCAGCAGTTGAACAAGGACACCAAAGGTTCCGGCTTTGAAAATGACCCTCCAGAGGTAATTTGTATACCAAAGAATTCCGAAGAGTGCACTGTTGACCTCCAGCCAACGTCAGATCGACCCCAACATACTGTACCACTCCGTCACAGGATTGGAAGGGATGCTGGCAACAGCTCTGAATGCGGAGCCACCTGACGAAGATCATATTTTCGAACTTCGTGCCGCGGTACTCTACGTCCACGGAGACTTTGCCGATACGTTTTCGTCGCTGAAGACCCTGCTCCCCAAGTTCCAAATCAACTTCGAGCACTTGTGGACCTTTTATCCTCCAAACCAGGTGGTTCACACGGTGAATGATGTCCAAGAACTGCAAGCCTACAGAGTACGGACTTGTCGCCAGGAGAGAGATGGCAGCGGAGTACCCATACTCGTCTTCGATCTTGAGTACATCGAGTCAGACGGGATCAACATTGGATGGGCACGCCGGCGTGGAACGAGCATCCGATGGTTTCCTGGCGTGTGCAGCATCGGCGAGCTCAGCATCATGCCCTCGGGCATGGGCGTGGATTTGAAGGCGAAGTTGGTTTCGCGGGGTAGGACGGCGCTCAAGAGACATTGCCAGCAGCTCGTCGAGTACCAGGGACCGGGCTTGATGAAAGAGGATTGCGGGTCGGTCAGATTCAACGCGAGTGCCTCCGCAACAACCTTTGAGTTGAAGCATTAGAGCTGACAGTCCATCGCAGACGGACGGTCGTTTGATGCTGGATCCCGCAACTTGGGTCAAGCTCCGGCCGAACGACAGAGCCGTCCCTCCGATCGATACGGTCGACAAGAAGACCATCGAGAACGACGAGGATCTGTTGATGCTGATGAGTGGGTACGGCATACGGGTACAGCCTCGAGGACCAAGTTTGGGGTGGGCAACGTTCCTTCATTTTCCGAGAGTCCCGAGTCTGACCGAGCGAACGCAGGCAAATTCTCCATACACCACACACGGGAAGTGGACTGGGATGACCGAGCCTTCGAGTCGTTGGTTCCCGACCCCAAAATCAAATCCTTCATCCACGACCTCGTCCGCGATCAGCACAGGACGGGGGGAGTGCCCAAGACCGAGAACTTCACCGACTTCGTGCGCAACAAAGGCACATGCCTCATCGGGCTCCTCTCCGGCCCACCAGGTGTAGGCAAGGTACAACCTTTCCCCGCCCCCTCTCCCCGCCCTCATTCACCCCGCTGACCCATCAGACCCTGACAGCGGAAGCGATCGCCGAAACCTCCCGCCGACCCCTCCACAAAGTCTCCTCCGGCGCTTTGGGGCACGACCCCACCACCGTCTCCACGAAGCTCAAGGGAATCCTCAAACTGGCCGAGCTCTGGGCGGCGGTTGTGCTGCTGGACGAAACGGACGTCTTCCTCGCCGCCCGCGACGGCGCGGACCTCGCCCGCAACGCGGTCGTGTGCGTCTTCCTCGAGGAGCTGGAGCACCGCCACGGGATCGTCGTGCTGACCACGAACCGCGCGACGGGGATCGACGCCGCGTTCGGGAGCAGGATTCGTTTCCGGTTGACGTATCTGGATCTGGATTCTGGGGGGAGGAGGGTGGTTTGGGCGGGTTCGTTGAGAGGGCGAGAGGGGTGAAGAGAAAGGGAGGGGAGAAGGGGATGGCGGAGCGAGAGGAGGGGATTAGGGTTGAGATCGGGGAGAGGGAGTTGACGGAGTTGGCGAAGATGAAGTTGAATGGGAGGCAGATTAAAAATGCGATGAATGTTGCGCAGACGGTGGCGATGGGGAGGAAGGTAAAGGTGCTTGACATTGGGGTGATTGGGACTGCTGTTGGGTTGCAGCAGTGATTTTGAGCCTGGATAGTGGATGCTTCCTCATTTCGATCAAGGGAAGAGGTTTCCGACTTCAATGATCAGTCGTAAGGCTATATGGCCCGATAGAACTCATGAGAGTAGAACCTAGAATCGTACTGAGCTCGAGAACCAGAGTGTGTTGAGTGACGAATCATTCATTTGCCTTCCAAATGACTCTTGTCGTGGCCAGCAGAATCTGTAAACCTCTGGGCATGGCCCAATCGCAAGTAGTTATCGAGCCGCATGAATAATGAGCGAAGCCGTTGATGTGCATGGCAATAGCTCCGATGCACGCAAAATCCAATGGGTTCTTTGGGACTATTATTGTGTGCAATTGAACGTGCTCGCCTTAGCATGACGCATTTGAAAGTGGTTGCGGATCCTCAATCATGGGTCCGAAGCGGCGTGATACAACAGTCCGTTATTAGACCTAGCCTTTGTCAGGGCAATGCGATCAATATTGATCGAAACTCGGAGATTGGGAGGAGTTTCGCCCAGTTCCGATCCGGCCACAAGGACCAGTTAGCCATATCGGTAGCCCAGATCAGAAAGACAATGGGCATTGTGAGAAACCGGCCATTAGCTTGCCGTTGCCGCATCCTGACCGTTAATCACACAGATCAACAAGAGCCCTGAGTTGTCGATCCCCAGCAAGGCGATCCACGTCGTACACCTCGAGACTAATCATAGCTGTATAGACATTGAACTGTTGTCCATATGAAAAATGCCATGAGATAAAAGTTGATGGCGTATGACACATAATAGACGACATGAGGTTGTTGGAATTGTCGGTAGAGAGGAATGGCGACATGTCGGATACAAATGCATTCATGTGATTGGCCTCTTTCCCCGAATAGCCCTTAATCCGATCCGCGGACCTTGGCTACGCTTGAACGATTTTTCGAGAACTTCTTCTATCTACCTCGCTTGTAACCCTACACCACATTCTGAGACATTAGCTGCGGTTCCCTCCCTATTTTCCTCCGCTAGTGCAGGAACAACAAGCACATGGTTCTCCACCGCTAGGTGGTTCCCTGCGGCCGCCCTATGAGGCTCAATGGTTAAATGACCCGAGACCGGAAAAGCGTCAGGCCACCGTAAACAATATATTCATTTCACCGGAAACTTTTTCGGCATTCATCCATCAGCATTCGCCATTGTTGCACACATCTGTTCAGGTATCAACCCCACATGTTCTTATCAGGATCCTGGATCATGAACTCGGGCGCGATCCTTCACGAACATTGAACGAACGAGCTCGCTTAGACAAGCGAATTCCTTCTGACCATGACGCAGAGCCGCTTACCCTACCTTCAGCCCACGGCTGTGCCATGAGGAATACAATTCGAATTCTTGGTTTGCGGATGAGCATGAGCTTGATTGAGATTCGTTTCTTTCCAGCTAAACGTCGAAAGAACCCAACACTCGAGATTAGCCCGCATCCACCTCCGTCATGTAGTCCTACCAGTCTGATAGCTATAAGAACAAACCCCCAATCCGGGCACACACTCCCCCTCTGCTCCGTCCCCTCCACCCACAGTCTCAACCCCCCAAGACATCCTTCCACCATGACGGAATCAGTAGAACGCTCCCCCTCCAAATCCGGCTCCCTCGACTTCGGCGACTTCGACAACCCCTCCAACCCCTACCGCTCCGCCGCAGCCCCGACGACCCCCCAAGCGATGCCCAACCTCTCCCAAGCCCGCACCACGGGCACGACCATAACCCTCTCCCCCGAAATGTTCGAACACATGTACCTCTCGCCGCCCAACAAAGTCTCGGGCAACCTCCGCAGCACGCTGGGGAACCCGACCCCGATCGGCCTGGGAGGTTTCCTGATGGCGCATTCCTCCCTCGTGTTCTCCGCGCTGGGTTGGAGGGGGGACAGCCACGCCGGAGCCGCGACGGTGGGGGTGTATTTCTTCAGCGGGGGCATGATCGTTGAGATCGCGATGATTTTGGAGTTGATCCTGGGGAATACTTTTCCTGCGACGTTCTTCGGGGTGTTCGGGGCGTATTTTTTGGCGTACGGGGCTACGCTCGTGCCGTTCTACAATGCTGCTGGGGCTTTTAGTCCTACGGATCCTGTGAAGGGGTTGGAGACGACGGGGTATCTTTCTGGGATTGGTGAGTTTTTTTACCGTCGGTGTCGATGGCTGTTGGTTGATTCATCGATTGGGTTGCTGATATGGGGAGTAGCTTTCTGGAACTTGATGATGGCCATCTTTACACTCTTTTGCACGATTTGCTCACTTCGGACGAACATCGTGTTCTTTCTGGCTTTCTTGTTCCTGACCAACAACTTGACTTTGATCGCTTCCAGTCAATGGGCCGCCGCTGAAGGAAATCTGGGATATTCGCATACCCTCCAGGTGGTGAGTGAATTCGACTCTACGGTCATTTTCTCATGACCCATTTAACAATTATCTAGGCCGCAGGAGCTAATGGCTTCGTCGTTCTGATATTGGGATGGTACCTCTTACTATCACTGATGTTTTCGACCGTGGACTTTCCAATCACCCTCCCTCTCGGTGATCTAAGCACCGTGATCAAGAGTGGGAGCAGCTTGAGAAAGGAGAAGGGCAATGTCGACTTGGAGAAAAATGACTAGCGTTTGACGAAAGCACCGAGAATGATTATTGAACAATATAATGCATTAGAATACCCATAAATAAACGGCTGCAAGACTCTACTTCGTTAACATTCCAGAATCAGATACATCTGGTACAATGCGTGGGAATACAGTCATAGATCTTATGAGATGGTCGCATGTATTCGTTATCGAGATTCATTGTACTGCCGCCTTCAACATCAAGCCATCGGCAATCAACTCAACAGCTCGTTCAGCCCGTCCAGCGCCCCGACGGAACCCCGCATCGGAAAACCCCAACCGCTGCAGGGGGGCCGCAAATGTTCATGCAGAGCAAACCCCGAGTTCCCCACCCTTGTTCTTCCCTGCAGTCAGCATGCGCGCAAATCCGTGCATCCCTTCCTCCACCACCGCCGCCCCAAAGAATCCCTGCACAAACCCCACCCTCATGATCAAGACCCCCACCTCTATCCCGCAAACATCTTCACCCACAATATCCATCATCGCATGAATCCTGACAACGAAATCCCATCTGTCTTCTGCCGGAGATTGGTTGGGAGGCGGATGAGGGATTTTCCATTGAGTGGTTCTAGTTTCTGATGGTGTCAAAGACGTGTGTCAACTGTTAACTGAGATGTCGCTTCCGGTTCGACTCATACCTGGTCAGCGAATGACGGGAAATTCTTACTTCTGATGAGCTTGTAGAAGTCATCGACAGAGAGGACGTGGGGACGCCTGCGCCGAATTGGATTGGTTCAAGTAATCATTCGATGAGTAGGTGTGTTGCAAACTGACTCTGGAGCAACGGTCACATTTAGTTGCTACCGTCTATTGCTCATCCGTCACACCCGATTAGTTCTCCTGGCCTCTGTGCGTCCTCTTTTGCACACATTCCCGGAAATCTACCGGGATGACCGAGCAAGTGCTCGATAACTCAACGTCTGCACAATGACATATAGCCCCTTACAACAATCTTCAGATCAATTGTATGTGCTCACTCTCAACATTCCGCAAATGCTCAAGCCATACAGAAGTCCCGTACGACAAAGCAATCCGCTCAAAGTACTCACCCTTCCTCCGTACCAGCAGCAAGTCTCGCGGAGAAAAAACCTCCTCGCCCCAATCCACCGGCACAAACTCATACAGATGGTCCTCCGGATGAGGTTTCACGAACTCATGCGCTACATCGATCATGCAAAGCTGCTTCGTGAGATCTCTCGAGTCGGACAAGACGATTTCGTAGCTGCTCCATTGTTTTGTATCGGCAGCAACGTTCTCTTCTCGCAGTTTCAGTCTTCCCAGTAGCAAGGGCCTCCACAGGTGCAGGATGAAAGCCTCTTTGATCGAAAGTTCTGATGGGGATGGCACGCACGGCCAGGGAGGGTATCGTTCGTCTGGAGAGACTGTGAGCTGGACGTTGTTTTCGTTCAAGATGACCGTGCTTCCTGGGCCGATGCTTCGCTTGTCTCGTCTCGGATAATGCGTCTCGCAGGCCCAGCCGGTCCAGCTCCAGGACGGGAGGGCTCTGATTCTCATTGCGTTATGTGGAATTCTCATGTCAGTTGTGACTGGCGTGTCTGTTTGCCAAAGCAGGGATTCGAGAAAGGCATTCTCGGTTCTGGTTGAAGGCGTCTTTTCGGAACTTGAAGCAGATCCAGCAGAGGTGCTGGAAGGCCCCGCTACGGACGAATACAAAAGCCCGCTAAGCGCCTGCAACTCCTCCTCCGTCTGACCACTGTCCACGAGCAATGCCAGGATACCACTGAAGGCGTCGAATCGATCGCCCAAGTGAGTTAACTTTCTCTTGGTGAATTCCGTGACCGCTTCCTTGTATCGGTGGATCTTGTGGTCCAAAGTGGTGATTGGTTGGCTCAACGCACCTTGGAGAGTGGCCTGTTTCCCTATCGATGGCGTCTTCCGGCGGTATGTACTCATCGGTCGTTCGGGATTGTTTGTTATGACGTATGTTTCCCGTTCAATGATGCCTCTGCTGGAGAACAGCACTTCGTTCCGAGTGAAATACACACATGCCCTTGATAGCACCCGTTCCTGAAATGTCCAGCCTCGTCCATTCCAGACTGTGGCCTTGATTGTGTCGTCCAGGCTGGGCATGGCTGGATATAGGTGCAACAGCCTATCTCCTTGGGGAATGACCAAAGATTGCTCCACTTCATCCTGGCAAGTCAGCCTCTGAAGTCCAGCGTCCGCATCATCCCCATCAGCAGCGACAATGGTCAAAACCGCCGAGCGATATATTGATCTCATCCCGTGGATGACTGCAGCTTTGTCATCGGTATCTGCTTGACTAATGCAAATGGAATCGACCCACAAGTACCTTTCCCCTAATCTTTCCACCAGCGACATGGCATCTCGAATGGTTGCTGGTACACGGTGGTCGTCCAAGACCCAACAAACCTTCAGAAGATCTGGCCTGGGTGTGGTTTCTTGGAAGTCGTGCTTGATCATGCTGGCAAAATTGGTGCGGCCCCAAACGTACGACAGGGCATAGAAAGGCTCTTTTTTATCCAAGGCTACGACCTGATTGGTGGTTACATCCAGAACTCGGAAACATCCTTGGCCAATGAGGTTCTGCAATGAAGCATCATCTACTTCCATTGAATACGACTTTCCCTGCTCCTCCGTTTGTCGAGCTGTGTCCATCCAATCCCGAAGCATGGTGGTGTCAAAGCAAGGGCCCCGCGGTCTTCGTGACGTCCAAAATGCATTTGCTCGCCATATCGGAGTCACTGCTTTCCCGTCCAGTTCAAGCATGGCTAAGCATGTGGTTGGGTTGTGTGGTCCATCCGACGGATAAAGATATGCATAGAGCACAATACGAGGAGCGACCAGCATCTGGGAAGCTCGAAGCCGATCCATAACCGGCACGGTACGTTGTTCGATGCGGAATTTACAATCATCGAGCACTTCATCGTCGATCTTGGCCCCGGACTCGTCCCTTGCGATTCGTCTAACATAGCTGCAAAATGGACAGGCTGGGTCGCGGCTGAGACCGACAAAATTGAAGGGCTTGGTTGATGACGGAACGAGAAATGCATGGAAATTGATCTTTTCGCACCCTTTGCACAGGCGGCAGTCTCCGCACTCGGTGTTCTTCGTAGATGGTGATTCCGAGTATGTGTTCAACCTGGGTCTTTTGCTTGGTCGTCTTGAAAACTGGTTTTTGATTACTGCCATATCCCTTTAACGATATATCCTCCACCTGTACACCCTTCCTTGCATTGAACATGTCGCAGAGTGGTGGATGGAATTAGGAACTATCCCTGATCAGGCTTCGCTTGTTATTGGGGTAAACTCTAGACTGCATAGCGAACTCTCGACATGCGACTTCATGTCAAACTACGAGACCAAATGGAACGACGGCTAGCTGGACGTAATAACGAGAAATAAGCATAAGTCTTCGCATCAACGTGTAGCATGGAGCCAAACCAATCATGATAGAAGCCAATCTCGAGAGATGGACGTTGTCCTTCACCATGAAAGCATACATGGTTTGTTTGTTCACAACTTTACCGTGACCAGACCTTGGCTGGGATGACTGCATCCCTCATGCTGCTTCAGATAGAGATGACCAAATTGCCAGGGTGTTTATCACAACAATGGCTCCTCACGACGGAGCGATGATTCTGAAAGGGAGTCCACATTCTTTCACAGAGTCTGAGAACGGCCTTTGTTCTCGGACGAAACGCACCTTGAACCTCACCTCTACATTCACATTTACGAGACATTGACGATGAATGTGTACACAAAGACCAAGCGAGTGGTTCATGATCAATTTGAAACACCTTGTTAGATCAACATCCTGAAACCTTTGATCGGACTGCTTTGTTTCGAGAACATACTTCATTGTATCCAAGGTTATAAGATACCGAGATCATGCCTCCATTCCTCTTCTTCCCAAATAAACCATCATCATCCAAAACTCTTCCATCTCGAGTCAGAAAGCCTCATACAAGACGAAAACATACCATCACACCTTGAGATAGAACGCTTCATACAAGACGAAGACACACCATCACACTTTGAGATAGAACGCTTCATACAAGACGAAAACATACCGTCACACCTCGAGATAGAAAGCTTCATACCAAACGAAAACAAATCGTCACACCTCTCAATGAAAGGCTCCAACTCAAACCAAAAACAAACCGTCAAGCTCATGGCTCAGTCGGTTCCAAAACCTCCAGTCCCATCCGTCAACTGCTCTTGCGGATACCACAACATCACCAACAAGGACAACTGCGAAGGCTGTGGCAAGGGGCTCCCATTTTTTGTCAATCTATGATCCCCAACCGGCAATCACTTGGCTGGAAGCATGTCTCCGACTGATGGCTGGAACATCACGGGACAGGACAAGGCATTTCTGCAACAGAATATGAGGGAATTTTCGAGACAGGTGTTTGGATGTTGACGGGGTTGCGGAAGGTTGTCAAGGTTGTGGGAGAGCGTTGCCGTTGTTGTCGCTGTTATTGCTGTCACGGTCGTCACCGTCACTATTGTCACCATAGTACTACTGCTATTTCTGTCAATGTCACTGTTTTTGCCATTACTGCTGCTGCTACCATTGCTCTCAATACTACTGTGAATTCGATCAAAAATCGTAGAACTCCTCACGGTACGCTGCGTATTCGTAAGCTCGCTGCTCGAATCCCATAGCAGCCAACCTCTTCTGCACCATACCCCTCCATTCCGAGCTACCGACAGGATCGCGCAGCGTATCGGCGTTCTGGAGATCCAAGCCTGGGCAGATGCAAAAATTTGTCCTGATCCACTCCCTCGGAAAGTAGCCCGCGCCCTGCCAGTCGATGATGCCCAGCGCATCCCCCTCGGCGGTGTCGAGGATGATGTTCCCGGGGCCAAGGTCGCAGTGATAGAAGTGAAATTTGGAGCAATCCATGTTCAGTGCACGGGCCAATATGAGGATGCCTTCGGCGTCCTCGCCGTGGAGCTGCAGCCACGGTTCGTACAGTTGCTTCCCGTCCACGCCGCCCAGCTCGTCGCACGTGCGTGTCGACAGCTCGGCGCAGACGTCCGCCACCCTCGCGACGACCTTTGCCTTGCGCTCGTCGTCCATCGACGGCCAGGCTCGATTGAGGGTCACGCCGGGGACCTCGGTCAGGATCAGGTAGTCGCGCCCGTCCCATTCACCGTGGAAGATGACGCGCGGGAGCGTGAAGCTGGGCGACATGCCGTGCACGGCTTCGATGGTGGTCCACTCGCTGGTCATCTCCGCCGACGGTGAGATGACGGCTTTCAGGTATGCTTTTCCGATCTTCCACACGGCGTGCGCGTCGCCCAGGTCGTGCACTTTCTGAAAGGGGTGCTTCGAATCACCGCCTGGAGTTGGCTCCGTTGCTGCCGAGGCTGCGAAGAACAAGCCATTCCCGTCGCTCCAGCAATTCTTTGATTCGGTTTTGGATTTGGACAGAAGGATTCTATCGCCGATGACCCAATTGTTGTCGTCCACCTGACGGATGGATTCCCGAATGTGACGTTGCGACATGACTGCGAATCGATTGATGTTTCTGTTTCTTCCGAGTTCCCATGTTGAAATGGGGTTCTTTTATATCCATTATTTCGGAATCTTGGAATGGGAATGACCCGTGATTCGTATGGAATGTAGCGGGTAGCCAGAGAAGAATTGAAGGTGGAATGCGAATGATTCTGGATCCGGAATGTGTTGATCTTGATTCTGAATGTCGGTCCTAATTTCATGCCAAGATAGTTGTTCATCGGCATGAAAGGATGGTGCACACGTGTTCCATTCCATCTTCATGCGATCTCGATCGTTCCAGTCACGTGCGTACTCTCGTTCATGGAGGATTATCGTCGGAAGAGGAGTCAAGCGCTTGACACCCCACAAAGTGTAGCCCCAGGCTAGCGCCAGCGTTTGGTGGGGCTCTCCGTCATGCCCACTTCACCTTCCCAAAAAGTGTCCTGCCTCTCAAGCACTGAACACCAACTCGAACGAAATGTCTGCCAAAATACAAAAGGTTCTCGCGCGTCAGAAAACAAAGTAAGAAGATGGTCTTGGAAAGCTGGCCTTCATCGAACTAACGCTGCATACACAGGATTGAAGAGGGAGAATTCTACGAAGCACACCAACAATTACGAACCATCGCAAATCGCTATGTCAAAGCCAATGACTGGCCGGCTGCTGTGGACTTGCTCTCCTCGGGAGCTATGATGTTGCTCAAAGCCGGTCAAGGCGGCTCCGGTTCGGACCTGTGCATCTATCTGATGGAGGTCTACAACAAAGCAGATATGCAACCGGACACAGCGAACAAGGCACGCATAACCGGCCTTTTGCGGGCATTTCCTCCGAATGAGCCTGGAAAGAAGAAATTCGTGGGAGGCATAGTCGAGTGAGTGAAAGAGCCAGTTCCGTCGTACAACACATGAATCGATGGCTGAAATATGCATCAGATGGTCCAGCAAACGCTCGGATTTCCCAGCCGGTGACCCGGAAATCCACCACGTTATCGGTACCCTTTATGCGGAGGACGGCGAAGTCTACGATGCCGAGCGTCACCTTACCTTGGGCACATCGGATTCGGCGGTGGTGTTCAGCGACCTGGAGTACGACTGGTACGCGAGTGACGAACCGTCGACCGCACCCTTTTACGCAGCAAGAGCCGTGATCCCCTACCTTTTGGTCGGCAACACCCGGGCGGCGAACAAGGCTCTCCTTCTCTTCACCAGTCGTCTGTCGACCCTGCACCCGGGCTTGGGAGTGCAGAGCATCTCGTCGCCCTCCTCCGACATCCGCATCTACCCGTCGCTCCCGCTCCTCAACTTTCTCGGCCTCTTGCTGTTGGCGGTGCAGCGGGGCAGTGCCGACCTTTTCAAGCAGTTGAAGCAGCACTACGCATCACATCTCAAAGATGCAGGTTGGGATGAGCCTCTGCTGCAGATCGGAGAGATGTACTTTGGTATCAAGATCCCGACTCAGGGCAATCCCATGTTCGACATGATGAGCAGCATGCTGATGGGAGGATCGAATCCTTTTACGGCCAGGAAGAGAGAGCAGCGCACGGTCGGGCCTGCATCGGGTGCTCAGACGCCGTCGAAAGAGCCTCCTGCACCACCTCCGGCTGTCGATTGATGTCATTCTTGGTAGCACAAGTAGCATTGAAAATACTCTCACAACTTCCAATTGATTGCGCCTCCGTATGGACAAAATTGATATGAAGCAAAAGACTGTCGAGTTCATCCCTCTCTCTATAACACTATGAAAACCATCCCTCAAAAAGAGCGTGACTTTTTTCGAAAAGAGCGTCAAAAGAGCGTCAAAAGAGCGACACGGCTCGAATGCACAAACGGAAACTTTGAAGCCAGACAACCCTCCGACCCTCGCCGTGGGAAACTCCATCGTTCACTCAAAAACCTTCTCAAACAACCCTCCCATCCGCAACAAGCTCCACAACCGCGCACCTCCCATAATCTACCTCAGGCCTCTTGTAAAAATCCCACCACTCCCTCGAACTCCACCTCAACACCTTGACCCCCCCAACTTCACAAGCCAACCACTCCACCTCCTCCCCATGTCCATGCAGTGCATGCCCTCCACGTCCAAGTCCATGAAGAAGATGATGATGCCCCTCCTCCTCCTCCTCCTCCTCCCCACGACCCCACCTCAACCCCATCCTCCCATCCTCCCTCTCCTCCCTGGCGTGAGCGCAACCCCCGCTGCGATCCGATGGTGATTGGGAAAAAAATGCGTCGAGAATTTCTCGGGATGACGGCTGTTCCACAGCAGGGACAGATCCGCAGGGTGAACCGGTCGCCGTAGCGCCGGTGGCAGGCCTCGAGGAAGGCGGTGGGCCGCGTGAGGTACGCGACGGTCTGGACGGCGGCCGGCAGGGGCGGGCCGGGGGGCAGCGCGCGAGGCATGAGCCGGAGCGTACGTACGTTCCACACGGATGTATAGACCCGTGCAGACCTCTAGGATCGGCATCGATGAGCCCACGGGAGGCC